>APFE031708336.1:33747-53067 GCA_000404065.3 Pinus taeda | reverse complement strand
GGTAGCACAAGAATCAAACCCAAAATCTCTGGTTCAATGAGACTTCATTTCCATGGCCATTGCCACTTGAGCTACCCCATGCAGACTTCTAAGAAACAAAAATTGATTTGCATCATTAACTTTAAATAAACTCACCAGTCTATCATAGATTTCCTTGGAGGTGTCCAGTTCAAAAATGTAGGCCGCCAAGTGCTTGTTAGTAGGGTCCCAGATGATCTTTTTTGTTTTGACTTCTCCATTTTTCCATTTGTTCCAGGCAGCAGCGGATGCATTTGATGGAGGCTCAACAATATTGCCTCTTACATGGTCCAAAACTCCTTGATCTTTTAGGGTTAGATCGATAGACATCTTCCATCCATGATAGTCAGCTTTCTCACAAAGCTTGTCTTCGGCAGGAAAGAGTGTTGAGGACCCCATAGTTCTTTTAGATAGCCTTGCCAATCTTCTCTTCAATGATTGCTCTTGCTCTTGCTCGGGCTTTGTCTTCACCTCAGCTCTGATACCATGTTAAGTTATGGTATGTTCTATGCTTATAGTAGTTTACTTATTTTTCTTATTATATTCCATAGATTAGCAATCACATGTACATAAAGTAAAGTGCAGATAGAACATTAAACGATCGACAGAAAACAAGCCAAGACAAGAGACACAAGATGTGGCAGCTAGCCAGGGACAAACCCAATAATGTGTGGGGAAACCCTTTGATCAAATCTTCTTTTATCTTCAGTAGTTTAGCAGAGAGAAATAGTACAATAAATCTGATTTATATTAGCAATAGAAAACCCTAGATCAACAACATCAGCATTAGCGGCTTCATCATCAAACTAGGGCAAACGATATCTCACAAACCGACCGTTGGATCGGCTTGATTCCACCACCAAAAGTTGTGGCTTTTAAAGGAGGTTCAGATGAACCTACAGCATCATTTAGATGAGGAGATATTCTAGTCCACGTAGGTCAAACTTCACTTCTGTAGTTGCAACTTCAATTTTAGCAACTTCCTTCAAACTAGGGCAGTCGATATCTTGCAAACGTCCGTCGGATTGACTTGATTCCACCACCAAAATTTGTGGCTTTCAAAGGAGGTTCAAATGAACCTATAGCTCAGTTCAGATGAGGAAATCTTCTATTCCATGCAGGTCAAACTTTAATTCTGCAGTTGTAGCTTCAGTTTCAGCAGCTTCCGGCTTCACATGTGTGAGGGAGAGACCCTTTTCTGTGCAGTAGAGAAGAGAATCTTTTCTGCGCAGTAGAGAGAGAGAGATGTGATGAGATGAGTGAATCCAAATGAGGAAAAGTCCTCCTGTATTTTTACACAACGTTGGTGTTTGAATAGATGTGACTGTTAGGCTTCTGAGCCTACATGAGTTGTAGGTTGGCTTGATAATAATTCCATAATCAAAATAAATTCATATCTCCATGAATGCTTATTGGAATCGGATGATCTTTATATTAATCCTACAACTCTCAATGAGAGGAATCTAATAAAAAATTATCAGCCATGAATAAGATTACCCACATGAAGTTTGGCCCTAGTTGCTAATTTTAACAAACGAGCCTTGGCTTCTCCATAGTGCAGAGCTAATATATCCCTTTAGAGGAGCAGGCAGTAGTCACTATAACGTTCTGATATCAGGACGAGTAGTTGGACATGGTTGTATGAATGATTAGAACTTTCAATTTCTTATATAACAGAGCCAACAAATTTCATGCATATGTTGTTATTGTATTTCAATTGTCTTGGTTACACTAATGATATATGTAGTTGTTTGCTTACGCATGTATGTATGGACTCTTTCTATAGATGTATGTATGAATCTTGTTGAGATGTGTTGTTGTTTTAACCATCATTTTGGATCGTTGGGGTCCACCTGCCTTCCAGCTTGTGATGTATCTTTGATCATGTGTTCCCTTCCAGGCCATGTGTTTCCACTGGTTTCCAAGGGGTGCATTTATTCCACCTTCCGTCTATTAGAACCCTTCATGCACTGCCCTTGGCTTGTTGCACTGGTCAAAATGTTGCTACCAACAAGGACACCCTACTTGCCTATGCACACAACCGTGGTCAAGGAAATACCGTACGACCCACTGTTGGGACTCCTACGCCAAACGGTCTAAGGTCTAGTTGGGATTTCTTACCGGGGATATCCCCTTGACATGTTGGTGGGTCTAGCACCATCAACAGTGTGGTATGTCAAGTGTAGGTTCATGGTGTTGTAGGTCATGTGTGGTTGTAGGTTTGATGCACATGGTTGAGGAGAAGAAATTGGGTGTTTGTCAGGTGTGGCAACTGATCTGAAGTGTGTACAGAATAGGGACAAAGGTAGAAGCTAAGGATTGATCAAAGGATAAGTATCAATATTTTATTTGAGTTTTATCATGCATGCGATTTATGATTCTGGTTTATGATGGTTACATATGATTTATGATTTTGATCTATGATGGTTGTGTTTTGAGTTAACCTTATGTGATATGTTTATACGTGATGATTTGGTCAAAGATTCTAGTTTGACTTGTTGTGACAGGAAGCAAACATAATTGCAAGTGTAACTTGTTGACAGGCCACCAATGAGGTATGGTTTGAAGTCATTTCAAATTATTTTCAATCTAATGGAATTTATGTGCTTGTTACAGGAAGCAGGGAAATGCCAAGTTGGGTGGTTGAAACTGACTATAAGAATTAGCAACAAAAGTGAAAGGAATTGGAAAATGCAACAATATGTTGGTAAAGCACTTCAGGAGTAGGGCCATTATGGGACACTGGTACCCAACAATGTCCATTGAATTCCATGCGCATGTTATGACTGGTATGATGGTTTTAAGGCAGTGATATGCCTTGGTTTTTGAACTTCTGATGTGAGGAAGCTTTGCCAAGGGATGGATCGCCCGAGATAGGGGATGTCGAGGAACTTGGAAGGTGAGTGACTGCATGAAAAGGGGTGACCGAATTTCCTGAGGGACTGTGTAGTAGAGAAGGCGGTGGATGGATTTTTTTTTTGTCATTATCATTTCCAAATGGAATTAGATGCACATTGGGGGTGTGCCCTGGAACAATGAGCCAGTAAGTGTTCGCTGAGATAACAAGTGGTGCAAAATTGTGGCACTAGAAATTGGATGCAGCTTTGAATTTCATAGTGGATTTTGGACTTCTTGGGATGGCGGTGAATCCTGGTACTAATTTTAAGGGTGGAGGTGTGAGCCTCAGGATTCCCTTATTGGTTGATACGAGCACCGCATCCTTTTATTTGCTAGATGAGGAAATGTGCATGTGTATATGTGTGTATTATTGTAAATAGTGTATTGAGTTGGATTTATAAAGCTCCATAGATGGTATGGTTATTTACTAGTCCAAGAAAATGTACATGAGTATATGTGGTTGTTATTGTAAATACCGTAATGAGATATGTTGTAAAGCTCTAATAAATGGTATGTTGTCATGTTTTAGTAGATGGTCATTGTAAATACTACAAAGAGCTATATTATAAATCTCCATGGGTAGTATGTTTTGTTTCCAATTGTCTTGCTGGTTATAGGTGTCACTGAACACTGAGGATGGTGTTCCCCCAGGGGGGGGGGGTGGGGTGTTCTATGACAACCCTGGTTAAAAAACAAAATCCATGTAAAAAATATAATACCATGGTCATGGGACACATATTCCAAGATGAATGTTGGGAAAGACATCCTAGTGGCTCAGTTTATTATGGATAAGGAAATTGGCAAAGGCAATGGCTAAGGCTTTGAAAAGGAAAAATGGCATTTTTGGGACATTATTTATGAAAATAATGGAAATTAGGAGAAAAGGAAGGTGAAAGGTCATAGGTTGCATGCGAGGAGGAAAATGAAAGAAAATGATAAAAATTGAAGAAACTAGAGGCCTCATTGATAATAAGGCTTCTGAGAATTAGTGGGAAAGCTTGGTCAGTTCAATTTTGGAGTTGTCTCACTATTCTCTATCTCTCTCATACTCTTGCACACTTAGAATTTCTTGGAGTAGTCTTGGAGGAGTGTGGCATTCTTGGGATTTGGAGCAAGAAGGAAAAGGAAAGGAAGAGAAAGCAAGGAAGAGCAGGATCAAGGAGCTACATCAAGATTCTTTGCAGGTATCGATTTGCATGTGTGATTTCCTTGCTAGATTTGGCATGCATGGTATTGCATGTGGTTCTTTTGTTGTTATGGCATGGGTTTTGCCAAGTGTAACAATGTTTTCATCCAAGCCTTGCCATTTTCGGATAACCATGGTATGATGGGGTTCTCATGTTTTAGTTGAGCTCGATCTCCGGATGGATTCAAAGATGAGTGAGGTGGATCTTTGAATGATAGAACACATGGCCTAGTAACCCTTGAACTGGATTGTGGGTTGTAATAAAGCCAGATTTTGTGTTTCCTCAGTGGGCCTAGGAATCCTCGACCAATGAATGGATGGATATATCATAAATCCTAGAGGTGGGTGCTCTCCGTCACACCTAGTAATCCCGAGATGGGATATGCTGTAAAACCTAGAGAGTGGGTCTTGGTTTAGGGCCTAGTGATCCGGTGTGGATTGCAGTAAAGCCTAAGAGACTAGGAGACATGAAAATCCTCATAGTGTAGGTGGAGAAATCCAGTGGCATCCATGCTTGTTTTGGCCTAGTGATTTGGTGGAGATCATGGTAAATTATGTTATTACATGTTTATTGTTTGGCCTAGTGAACCGACATGGATTATGTTAAAGCCTGGTTTCTATTGATGAAGGTGAGGTGTTTTAGCCTCGGGATGCCATGGTTGGTTGGTTTGGTTTGAGTCCCACATTCATGCTTGGAATATGGCACAAGGGTGAATGTCTAAAGAGAGAATTGGCTCAGCCATTCTATGCTCAAGTGGAACGCAGTAGCCACGTACCAGGTTAGATTTTGCATTCATTAATAAGAGGTTCTTTCCTTGATGTCTTATGTTTAATGTATTGGTGTATATGAGGGTTCTATCACTGATGTATCCTTGATATTTTTGTTGTTATTATGCTAGTTATAAGCATGTTTTATGACAGTGATGATGTATGTCTCTCCTCATGCTTTTTATTTGTAAATGAATGAATGGTGTTTCTATGACCTAATAGATGATGATGCAACAAATTATTTAAGGGAACAATGCTTCGTAGTGATTCTCAGATAAGTATTAGACCCTTATTCTCATATTTGTTATTTGCACCTATAGATGACATATTGGTGACATGTTTGATGAAATGCCTGTCATGGCTAGTAGAGGTCCAGTCAAGTCCTTGCTCAAGTGGTTGTATTTGTATTATTATTCCATTGTTATCTTTCTTTTCTGAAGATGTCATTTATTTTTGGGCAGTGACCTGGGCTCTAGGCTTGAAAAAGGGGCTCAAATCCTGGGGACACTGGCACAACATTAAGCATAATAGTCCCTGGATGTTGGCATACCATGCTATGGGGGTGTCTAGAGCCTTCTGGACACATGCATGCCCATATCATGGGAGTTTCTAGAGGTTAATTGGTCTAAAAAATCAATGGGACCCAGGGGCTAGTTATCTGAGAGGTTCAGATGGTTCCTGGGAGTCTTATTGTTGATTTGGAAGGTCTATATGGTGCGTTTCCATTAGTTCCACTTTGTTAATGTGGGTTAGAAGGTCGAATCATATCATAGTAACTTCTCGTCACATGTTTACCCTAGTTGGCCGATTACTTGGGTAGATGTGGGAGGAGGGTGTTACACAAACAATTTCTCCCAAATGGTGATCTAAATGGATGTGAATACTATCATACTCTACTTTATTTGAATAAAGGAAAATATCCTTCAAGTGTAGGAGTAATTCCAGTTCAACCATGCACATATTAGATATAGAAATACATTCATACTCATATTTGAAATATAAACTTTAATGCATACCAAAGCATGAGAAACTAGATGCAATAACTAATATGGTGCTAAGAGTTGTCAAATGATGGAAGAATGTTGTATGTTGATAATTGTTCGGAACTAGGCTTCAAGGTGATCCACATATTCTTTACCCCTTGATTCACTAAAGAATGTTGGTATATCTCCCTTTGTTGGGCTATGTAGATCTTCCACAACTTGTTCTTAGTTCTCTTGTTGTTCTCCTATTCCCTGAGATACAAATATATTTCTAATAGATGTTTTTCCCATTCAAATGGTCACACATTCAATATATTCAGCATTAGCAGATGTTATGGCATATGTTGTTACATCATTAATTTTTATAGTATCCACTATTGCAACACCTGTTTTTACAACGGTTTCAATAGGAGCAATTTTAGTAGTTTCAATAGTAACAATCGTTACAGTAGTTTCAACAAGTCTAGTAGTAACATTTTCAACAATTTCAATTGTTATTTCAGCTATTACAACATCAATTGTTACAATTTTTTTAGCATTTTCAACAATTTCAACAAGTTTAGTAGTAACAGTTTCAACAATTTCAGGTATTACAACATCAATTGTTACAAAAGTTTCAATAGATTTTACAATAACAACAATATTAGCTATTACAACAGTTTGAACAACAACAATATTATCATCTACTACAAGAGTTTCAACAAATTTAACAGTAGTATCAGTTGTAATAACAATTTTACGATAATTTCCAATTACGTGTTATTTCTCTAATGATATTTGGATTAGGGCTTCTTCCTCGGGTGAATTCTCTTATGCACATTGTATGGTACTAGGGGAAGTTCTTGAATTCACTCCTCTCCCCAATCTAAAATACATGTCATTACATTCAATGAGGGAGTAAGTGGGAAAAGCATGTTCTTTGGATTGTTGTGCAACCTTATTTTTTGGATTTGGGTTAGGTTGCACAGGTAATTGAGACCATATAGGAGGATTACTTGGTGGTGCATTGGATGGGATGTATAGTTGTTTTCGTTGATTTGGTATTTGAGTTTGCATGGGAAACTTCCCTGGGAAAGAGGCTTTAAACCATCTTTGAGGCCACAAGAATATCTGACTCATAGGAGAGGGCCATTGTGGGCATAGTGTGGGGTATTGAATTAGAGGAGGACTATAAGTTTTCCATGGAACTATAAGATTCTGAATTCGCTGAGGAATTTGTTGAGAAACATGCATGTTAGTCCAGGTATTGAAGAATGATGAAGGGTTTTGAGCTATACTCGATGATGGAAATTTCCATGGCTTCTTAAAGCCACTAAAATATATATGCTTTGTCTCCTCAATTGATTCCTTGAGTACTTATTTTAATCCTAGCAATGTTGGGCAATGGTTATTGACTGATTCTCCTCGAAAATACTACAAACTTTCAAACTATTGAGTGGACATTCTCTGAAGGAGTGCCTCTTTCTACAATTGGAGCAGAATATTGGAAGTGCTTTTCCAACTTCAACCTGCTTCCGTTTTTCCTGCAAAAAATCCAAATGTGAAGACAAAGAGCTAATGATATCATCTTTAAAAATTTCAAACAAAATACCAATTTTAGTCCTTGTATCTTCACCATTGGCTTCAAATTCCTCATCGAAAGGTTCCTTGAATCACCATTTATTCATTGCTCAACAAGATTCTTTAGCTAGATGATATATTTTGTCAGTACATGGATTAAAACATAGGGAAAAAATGAAAATTTCCTACTTTCAATGAGAATTATTGAAAAAAAAAAAAAAAAAAAAAAAAAAAAAAAAAAAAAAAAACTAATTGCACGAAATGCAACCTATGTGTCTTAACTCTTTATGAGGCCAATCTCACTTCAGTCTGTTGAAGAGATGCACAAGTTCTTACCTCTCATCTTACCGCCCGATATCCTCTAGATATAGGGACACCTAATCACACTCATGAATACTACATCTATAAAAAGAAAACACTGCCAAGTATGCTTTTGTGCCCTTAATAACCATCCCGACAGTGATGCCAAAATGTCGGGCAAATGAATTGTCTTAATAAAAAGAAATCAATTCACGCAAACATAAATTATCAATATGAGTAGGTCTTTTCATTTCAAGATTATCATGCAAAATATATGTAGGCAACAATGGTTAATTGACATTGGCTAATTACTAATGCTAATATTTCTCCTACAAGAACAAAGTTGTCACTCTTCACACTTGTAGGAATGAAAAAAAATATCACTGTTAAAACCTCACATGCATAAAAATAACTCACTGCACACAAGGTTGGAAATGAAATCACACTTGCAAAAATGAAATAACACTCGTAATCAATCCTCACAAAATTATTCAATTACAACCACTCAACCATCAAGCCAACTAAAATCAATCTAGAATTAAAAAACTAGCTAACATTTTGTTTCAACAACAAATTATAAATTTGTAGCAATAATTGAATGGTAGCAGCACATGGCTAGTAAGGATCGATCCAGGATCACCTATGTTGACACACAAACAATCTATATTAAATATTCTACAAGCTAAATTAACCAACAATAGTAGCAACATATTATCAAGAATCTATAACAGTGATATAATAATAAATGAATTAACATAACCTGCAAATAAATTAATATGTAACAAATATTTACCTTGACTATCACAACAACCCATGCTAAAGATGAGGGCCCTTCCTCCTCTGCGTGGGGGCTGGAAATTCACAACTCACAAATCAACAATTTAGAGATAAGCCACAAACTTGTAGAGTTTGAATTAGATTTAGAAATGAATTAAAAGATGCATTGTTACATGGATGATTGTGCTTCCCCTTCCTAAGCTAAATTATTCAATTTTTTACTTACTCTATCTTTCTCTTTGTCCATATATTTATACAAGAAAAGAGAATAGGGCAATTTGGAACAAATCCCCCATATCTGGGTTGTCACAGTCATGGACAGATTACATAACATTGATTCTATTTGTTATTAGGAAATTTTAGTTGGAAAAAAACTCAAGATATAATTACAATAAATTTGTTTATCATAAAATCATTTGAGAATAGGTTGGAGCTATTGCAATTGCCAACTACTTGCTTAGTTTGGGACGTAGCTTGTCAATGGTCGTAACAAAAAATATGTGCCTGAAATAAACACAAGTATCTTTCAATCCACGAAATTTATAGAGAACCTATTTCTAGGTTATCTAATTGGGGATTTTATGACAAAAATCCATGTTATGTATTTCCTAGATTATTCTTCATTTTCCCAAAAGATGCGTCTAAAGATCTATGTGAATTGTCTTAGTTGTCAATCATGAGCTCGAGCTTAATAGATTTGACTTGGGTATGAGTTAGGAAACACAAATTCATGTCAACATCCTTGGGAATAAAATTCATATTCCAAAATTCCTTATGGCGATATATAAATATGCTAGCCATGGAGGCTATTACTGTTACTGTATAGGAACCACTACAACAACATTAGGAAAACCAACATCAACAAAACTAGAAATAATCCTTTCTAATTCGTCAAAAATAAGGGAAAATAATGATAATTAAATACTTTAATATTCATACAAATAATGTGGTACATTTACAAAAAAACACAACAATATGTGTAATAGACGGAAAAATAAGTGAAGTGATGTAAATTGGTGTTTAGAATGTTGAAAAATGGGACAATTCGGTGACCTAACAAGCATCATCCCCTAGATCATTGTTGTGGAATGCATATAGCAACATTTTCTAGCACTTGTATCTGATAAGTAATCATCCATGCCAACCTCTATTTGATAGCCTCCATTGCCAATTTGTGATGAAGAACTACTATTGTTGTAGTCATTCCTAATTGGTGAATCTAGACGTAGTGGGAATTAAATAGGTGGTTGATTTAACCATTATTGGTATGCTTCCTCTCCGAGTTTGGCTCTTAATGCAACCTTCTCTCAATTTGACATTGTAGTGGGGTGCATCGGAAAATGGTAGGTGGGCCACTTATCATCACTAGAATCATAATTTCAAAAAATATTGAACATTAGTACATCAATGATATTAGTAAGCATAATGAAATGGGCTTGTTGAAATTGCATTATAGAAAATAATTATTCCCATCGCTGACCTAAGATTGTTGTTGGAAGATGGCATGTTACAATTGGCAGGGTAAAGCAACTGTCCATTTTCATCTACCAACTACTTGCAGTATGCTGCTCCTGATAAGAGCTTCTAATGTTTTTGAACTAGCAGAATATTTTTTGCATCTGAACCCGATTATGAATTAATATCCTGTAAATTTGGATAAATTTTTATTCAAATTGACATGGATAAAAAAAAAAAAAAAAAAAAAAAATAAAAAAAAAAAAAAGAAGAAAGAAGAAGAAGAAAGAAGAAGATAAAAGAAAAGAAAGAAATAAGATAATCAAAATATAAATAAAATATGAACTTATAGGAGATGGAAAGGGATAACTCCACGAAGGACTTTGAGCAATATGGAACAAACTAGAATTTGAAGAATTGGCCATTTTATATTATGAGTTTTTCTCCCTTCACTTGAGCCAAGTCAATAATAAATTTTTGTGTACATACCTAAAATTAATTTCAAGTACCGTATAACCACAACCTGAATTTTAATATAGTTTTCAAACCATGTTTCAAGAATAAGGCGACTTTAAGCAAAAAATGGATACTATGGACTACTATAACTCATGTGGATGCATCCTAAAGGATAATTTGAGATGAATATGCCATTTTATGTGAAAATACAAATTCAGATAACTATTAAAGCATATAAGTGCTCTTGTAAAACTAACTGCACCAATGTGTTAAAATAAAAATCACATCGATTTCTGGGATTTCGAAAACAAAAAATGAATTATATCATATCAGTGCGTTAAAAAACTTTAGTGCACTGATAAGTTATGTTAATGGGTGTGCACTACTATTAAATGCACATATGTTTTTTATTATAAAACACATCGATGTTTCAAAAAAAAAAAACAAAACAAAAACAAAAATAAAACAAAACAAAATAAAACAAAACAAAACAAAAAACAAAACAAACAAAAACAAAAGGCGCAATTTTACTTTTTTCAAAATGAAAATTGAGCGGTAATTAATTTTTCGAAATCTAATTTCATAAAGTCTTTTAAATGGTAAAAATCCATTCACTATGTAATTAATTTTCTCAATACTGGGAGTACTGTGGAGCAACAAAATACTTTGGAATAGCAAAACTATTCAAAAGATCAAAATTTAGAAGGTATGGTGATTCACTCAAAACCCTGCATAGCAAAAAATTTAATTTTACTATTAATTTTACTAATACATTTTTTAAAAAAAATTTACTATTAATTTTACTAATACATTTTTTTATAATTTATGTTACATTTAATTACAATTTAGAAAAAGATAAAAATCTTGTGCAGTAAGAATTTTACTATTGGTTTTACTAATAATTTTTTTTACAATTTATGTTCCTATTTAAAGTTCATTAAAATTCAAAAAATAAATACCAAAATTCAATACTTACCTTAAACTCTTGCTTCTTCTTTCTTATGTGATTGCAAAATTTCATCTTAGGGTTTAACTCCATCTTCCACTTCATAATTAGGGATTTTCATTTAGGCATTCTAGATTTAATGGGGTTGTCTTAATATATATAAGGTGTTTGAAATGTAAAGCAGGAGGACCACTTATTGAATCAGTCAAAACCTTGTCGGCCCTATCAATTTATCTAAAAAATGAATTTTGTTTATTGGTGCACCTTGTGTATTATAATGTGTCGGTGCACCTTTGACAAATAACATTGTTAAGTCCAAAAATTTGTGTTAAATGTTTATGTTTTCGTTTTTTACTATGACGAAAATGATTTTATCATTACATATCACACCGTCATAGTTTAAATTTATTTATAAAAAAATAATTTTCGATGTCAATGCTCAATAATTAAATGCCTCGATGTGAAACACACTGGTGTACCACACCAGTTACCAGACATATTTTTGGCTATAAATTATGTGGTTTGTTTATAAAATATGTTTAATGGATTTTGTATTGAATGGTGCAAGATGTATATTGATTAAAAAATGTCGAAGAAATTAAGTAACACAAATACTAATTGACACAATGATAACACACACACAAAAAAATATAAAAGTCAAATTCTATGTAAATTCTTTACAAAATTAATATGTTTGAACTATATGTAAGTTTAATAATATGTATTGTTTAGTGTGTGTCATATAGAGCCACAAAATGAGAAATCTCAATAAAATTCTTTTTTATCTAAGTTTATAACAGTGTAAAATCCTAATAGAAAATTTGCAAAGGGATAAATCATTGTGAATGAAAAAATATTATTCAATATGATTTATATTTTTGGATTTTCATTAATAATATACTTAAGAATATTAAATAAAATGTTTCAAACAATCTACTAATTCACATATGTTTAATGTTCTACAAGGACCAACAACAAAGGAAAATAATGTCATTCTAAAAAAATATATATGTAGAACATGCAAATGATGATGAATTGGTCCTTAGCTCATTTGGAGTGGTGTTGGAGGTTAATAAAATGGGGAACAAACATATAGACATACTTTCCACTTACAATATAGAAATAAATCCAAGATTCCAAGAACCAACATATATTTAAACTATAGGAAGCATTTCCAAAGCAATGGTCAGTGAAACCTGTGAGACTTGCAAAACATACAACAACAAAAAATAATCATTAAAAAAATAATATTCCTAATTAAATTTCTTTTCTAGAATTATATGTATATCTTACTACAAAACATTCATTTCTTAATATCAATTTTGTTATATTTAGTTTTCATTCTCAATATCATTTAAAAATAGTTTATTACTTTTTTTTTCAGGGAATATTATGAAAATCCCAAGGGATCAATGAGCTTATATCCCAAAACATTCTAGTAGGATGTCCAAAAAAGTGTACAAGGAGATGAGAAATTAACATAATTGCATCATAGGAGGAGCCATCTCAACAAAAATGTGCTTCAAATCTATATAATCATTGGTTTTGCTATCAGGTACATATAAACAAATAATTTAGCATTCAATATTAATTTTCAAGTATTTTCTTGAAGAAAAGAAAACAAAATGGAACTCATTCAACACATAAAACAAGACAGAAGAAAATGGTTGATATGAAAGTTTGTGAGTAATTGTTAATATTTCATTTTAACAATTTTAGATTTCATTTTTGTATATTTTAAGTTGTTTTACAACAACCATCCTTGAATGTCTTCAAATAGGCACTAACATACAAAGAAGAGCCATCAGAAGAATTAATTGACATTGGGTTAAATATGGGTTGTGAGTATACATTGGCATATCAAAAATTAATTGTGGAATTTGTAAGTATCCATGTTGTTTTACTTCTTTGAGTTTATAATTAATTAAAAAATTAAAATTAAAAATAAAAATACTTTATATTAAATCTATGATTTATTATGGGGTATAAAATTTACAGGAAACAAAGTATGGAACTACACCAACATAAGAGTTGTTGAAGGAAGGCATGCGATTTGGTTTTGAAAGAATGTGTGTAGTTCATGACTCAATTCTTGTTATGGTACGTTACTTTTCGATTTACATTAATGTATATTATTTATTTCAATTTTCATTATTCTCCCCAATGTAAATACACTCATTACACTTTATCTTTACGTTTGTAGATGAAACTTGAAGACGACGAAAACAATCAATGCAATCAGCAAAACATTCGTCCAAATAACCCGTCATGGAAGTAGCTCGAGCATTGACAACAGTTCTAGTGAAGAATGATGATCTATTTGGATTTCAATGCAGGTTATTATATTTTTTGAAATAATTGTTTATGAAAATCATACATTTTTTTTAATGTAATAGACATAATGTCCTAATTGAAAGACAAGGAAATACCAATAACTATCCCATTTTATATGACAAAGAGCCTTTTATTCATATATAATAAAATACATTTTACTTTATTTTATTGTGTTGTCCAATGTCGTGAAATGTTACACCACTGATTAAATATATGGATGATTAAACATTATAATGTAGACATGTGAAATATGATGATATAACAAATTAATCCAAACATCGTATACAAATGCACTAAATAAATTTTAATTTATATGAATATTGTTACAAGATATATGTCGATTTTTCAATGAATAATGGATTTAATATATAATTGTATTGTCACAGGTCGATGTTTCTAGAAAAGAGAAAACAGATACCGGGACATTGTATATTAATGCACAATGCTTCAACGATTTTTTCATCAACGATATTTACTATAATAAAAAATGGTATCATAATGTGTTTGTAAAATAAATACACACCGGGAAGATATACATTTCATGCACGAGTTTAATTCACCTTTAACACACTAGTGCACTGTTACCTTTAACGCGCAGGTGTGTTAGATTACATAAAATAATTAGTACTACACAATTTTTTTTGCTTTCCCTAATGCCTTTTTGTGAAAAGTATAGCACCGAGGCTTTTGCAAACACATAAGCACAAGGGTGTTATACTTTTTAAGCATTGGTGTTGTTTATACAACTCATCAGCATCAGTAAATTGTTAAACATAACTACTTGGTGTGTTGGAAAAGATAAAAGCACCAGTGCTACAAGATTTTTTTGCTTTCCCTGGTGCCCTTCTTGAAAATTATGTCCCTAAACATATATGGAAGACATAAGCACTGATAGGGTATACTTTTCAAGCATCGGTGTTGTTTGCATTCAACGCCCTGGTGCATGGTATCATAGATTGTACAATCTGGTGCATTTTTATTATTAAAACATCAATGCTTTTATAAATTTAACACACTAGTGCTCCAAACATTTGTTTCCAGTCCTTGTGCTTTTATTTTAATTTTCAACACCAATGCTTTTATATTAGTATCACACCGGTGTGATTTGTCAAGTAAGTGCACCATTATGAAAACATCCACTAGAACCTCTGACCACACAAATTATTTTAGTTGTGATGAAATTTTGTTATCAACTCTGCTAAAACATCCGCTACTACAAACGAATGTTATAGTAGAGTTTTTTTGACAATTTTTTCCAATTATATAACATTGAAAACCTCAGTTATAACCTCCACTAGAAGTAATTTTCCTTGTAGTGTAGCTAAAATAAAAGGAGAAGAAACTAAAAGAAGACTTGTGGTTAAAGAAAGAGAGAAGAAGAAAGAGAAGGAAGAGGCAGAGAACAAAAAAAACAAGGGAAGGAAGAGAAAAGTTACAAAAGGAAGAAGAAGAAAAGAAGAGACAAGAGGAAGAGCACTTGAAAGGGAGAGATTAGAAAAATAAGCCTCGAATGAGGTAAGGATGAAAGAGAATCAAGAAAATGAAACCAAATGCATGCAATGGAAATTTTCCTAGCATGGATATTGATCCATTAGTCTTGGTTTCCATGCCATTAACATGAGGCCATTTACAGATTGGAGAAATGGTTATCACCATGAGTGATAATAATTAGTTGATGAACTTGGTCAGTTTCTATTTTTATAGGAACACCATCTCTAAGAAAGGAAGAGATATCTGGCTTGAGAACCAACAAATCCCATCTTGGTGCCCATGAGAGAAACATAAAGTCCAATGCTCTAAACAATCCATTGGCCATAGTCTCAGTAGGAAGAACCTTTTCCTCAACAATGGAAAAAAAATATAGAACATTTAATGGAAAAGGTGAAAGAAAAGGACAAGATCATATAAAAATCATACCAAGAAATCGAAAGGTTTCACAGGGTAAATCAAACTTTATTGGCCCCAAGCTCTTATGACAAACATTATCAGAGCATAGTGTTTGAAGCAAATAAATCATGGGAATTCAAATAGGGATACTTGAAAGTGGTTTGAATTCCACAAAATACCTTGGCACAATAGATGAATACCACTCAAAACAATCCCGAGCTTAATTGGTATGGATTCCAATCCGTACAATTTGTAAATATATGCAAATCATGGGGATTAGAATTCCTATAATTAACATATATATATATAATATAATATTATATATATAATATATATATATATATATATATATATATATATAACCTAGATGAGGCTTTTATTTGGAGCAAGATAAGGGAAATTTGTGTTAAGAATTTACTGCACAACATAAATAATTACTGAGAGGAATAAATATAAAATTAACCAGCAATTACCATAAACACATAAATACACGTGTTTATCCGGGAAAACCCCAAATCCGGGGAAAAACCCAATCATAATGAAATTTCATTATCCTTGGCCAAAAACCCTGGCCAATCCGGCCAAGTGAGCCTTTACCGCTCACCTCCAGGCCATGCTTTACAATGAAGTCCTTCCAGCCTTTTATAGGCTCCATTACATATAATACCACGGGCAGAATACCATGGGTGCACAATACCATGTGCCCCAAAACCATTACTATTTAACCTCGTCAACTTTTGACTCTATCCTAAGTCAAGTTTACCTAACAATTTCCCCCCTTAAACTTGACTTGGGGTTCATTGACTAACTCCAGCCAAACCTGCTAAGTGAGACAATCCTGCTCACTCTAGCTCTTACCCCCCTCAAAGTTTTTACTCGGGTAGTTAACCTGACATCCCCCCTTTCCCTAGGTCTAACCCAGACTTACCGGTGATCACGGAGGGTCACATGCACTTACCAGGTCTTACAGTAATATGCCCATTTACATGCAATATTTTGACTTTATTAATTTAATTTATTTTATTACATGCTGCTATTCTGACCCATCTTCTCTCAATGTGGGCCATCCTTGTTGTTCTTTGTTGCCTTCGTGCCAAGTTTAACTACTTTAATTTCTGAGATGAATTCCTTGAAACCCTCGCCTGGGGTGACTTTCACCCAGGGGGGGGAAGCCTTGATTTGGATTTCTGTGAGCGTTGATAACGTTGTAATGCTTCTTGTTTGGTTGATCTATATCCGCATTCAGCGCAAAAAAATCATTCCCCTTCATTCACCAAGCCAAAACAAACCCTTTTTGGCAACAAAATACGTTCTTCTCAAGCCAACTTGGCTCTGATACCAATTGTTAAGGAATTTACCCAAGAACATAAATTAATTACCGAGAGGAATAAATATAAAATTAACCAGCAATAACCATAAACACATAAATACACATGTTTATCCGGGAAAACCCCAAATCCGGGAAAAACCCAATCATAATGAAATTTCATTATCCTTGGCCAAAACCCTGGCCAATCCGGCCAAGTGAGCCTTCACCGCTCACCTCCAGGCCATGCATTACAATGAAGTCCTTCCAGCCTTTTATAGGCTCCATTACATATAATACCACGGGCAGAATACCATGGGTGCACAATACCATGTGCCCCAAAAACCATCAATGTTTAACCTGGTCAACTTTGAATCTATCCCGAGTCAAGTTTACCTAACAATTTCCCCCCTTAAACTTGACTTGGGGTTCCTTGACTAACTCCAGCCAAACCTGCTAAGTGAGACAATCTCGCTCACTCTAGCTCTTACCCCCCTCAAAGTTTTTTTTTACTCGGGGTATTGTTTAACCTGACATCCCCCCTATCACCTAGGTCTAACCCAGACTTTACCGGTGATCACCGAGGGGTACACATGCCTTACCAGGTCGTACAGTAATATGCCCATTTACATGCAATAATTTTGACTTCATTAATTTAATTTTATTTTTATTGCTGCTGCTATTCTGACCCATCCTCTCTCAATATGATTTTCTCATTTTATTCTTCATATCGTGACAATGTTTCTTTCCATCTTTAGACTTGCAGCCCACAATTTCTTTTTCAGTCGCCATATATATTATCTATTTCTATGGCGATCGAAGTCAATGCCCCCATATTCTGGCTCATTTATTGTTTAACGTGAAGGAGAACCAATGTCTATTAAAATAAAGATAAAAAATATCTCTTCCGCCGCCACATCAACAAACCTGGGCTCTGAGTGAAGCCCTGCAAAGAACCATAGAAACCGAGGTTCTTCCGCCGCAGCATAAACAAACCCGGGCTCTTGTTGAAGCCCTCCAACAAACCCCATAAACCTGGGTTCAGCGGCCCTAGATCCGGGATGCCCGCTCGACGAACACATATACGCAGGTTTTCGTGAAGCTTAGAGAAAACCTAGTGCTATGATTTTTTTGACTTTGTTCACCGTCATGCCTCATCAACAAAACCACATAAACCAGGTTCCCAATGTTTTTCTCCAAATCGACAATCTCGGGAGGGGTTCTTTCGTCATGAGTCTCGTTCACCACCGCTTCTGTTTCATCATTCAAACCCTCGGGAGAAGCACTGCTCGAAAGAAAGCCCGGATTCTGCTCCGGTGATACCGAACTGCTACCATAAGTTTCTGGTGACTGCATATTCCACAGACGCCCCTGATTTCCATCAACAGCGGAGAATCCCAAATCCGCAGTCATCACGCTCTCCGTTTCTTCCCTCACCGACTTATCATCTTCGGCGATCACATCGACCGACGCCGCTTCGTCCCTCTTTCCTTCGGCTTTCTGCCCCTCGAGATCCTCTTTCTGCTATTCTAGATCCTCTACCTTCGGCCTGGCGAGGCCAAAATCAGCAATTCTAGCAGAGAACCCGCCATCCAGTAGAATATTGCTAGGCTTAATGTCGCCATGAATTATCACAGGCTCGCATTTGGTATGCAAGAAAGCCAAGCCCTTGGCAGCATCCATTATAATCCCGAATCTTTTCCCCCAGTCGAGCTGCACAGAATATTTATCATCAAACAGAGCATCCTGAAGGCTTCGATTCCGCATAAATTCATAAACCAGAAGTTTTCTTTTCCGATTTGCGCAGAAACCCAAGAGGCCCACTATGTGCGGCGAGCTGACTTTTCCTATAACGGAAACCTCATTCTGAAACTCGCGCTCTAAACTTGAGATCTACACCATATTTGACTTTATGGAAGCGCACAACCACTGAATCTACATCTTCAAACATCAGAGGGGACAGATCTAATCAAATCATTCTCTTTCCACAATGTCGGCGGCTGGTAATTCCGCATTATGATCATGGTGATCTCGCCATGGCGCCTGCAGGTTGCCTCCTGCAAGGCAATCCACCATCGACAGCGATTGTAATGACATCTGACAACTGGAGTAATTTACCCGCATCTTGAGCGCATGAGGAGACGTACAGGAAAACCCAAAAACACAGCCACGGCACTAGCAACCCTTTTCTGGATCACATCTGACCAAATCCGCTTTCTTCATATATATATATCCCAGATCTATAAAAGGCTGCATTGATCTCATCAGGCACTATAAACCCCTGGCATCAAAGAATCCCTTTGAAGCCAATATCTGGCTCTGATACCAATTGTTAAGATATTTACCCAAGAACAGAAAAAATTACTGAGAGGAATAAATATAAAATTAACCAGCAATAACCATAAACACATAAATACACATGTTTATCCGGGAAAACCCCAAATCC
>APFE031708336.1:11538-29710 GCA_000404065.3 Pinus taeda | reverse complement strand
ATATATAGAAAGGAGGTTTTGTCATTTGAATCATCCGAGAATTGTTCATTTATGTAATGTAAAGGAGGTTGCCCCCTCAAAGAGGCTGAATTCTAAGGCGTTGATCTATCTTTTCTATCTTTTCTTGAGCAGGTTTCATAACACTCTCATCATGGGGAAGGAATTTCTTATCCTGCTCTAGGTCTTGAGCTTTTAATTTGTTTGAATGTTTCCCTTTTACTTCCCAATTGTATGAATAGAGAAAATAATAAAATGGGCAGAGGGAGGCCCCTGAAAAGAAATGGGGTTGATTTGGGCATAAAAAATTACATCTAGTAGATCATCTCAAGTGTTGATTCTGGAGCATCGTCATGAGCTGCTACTAGGGTAAGATCTCATGCAAGATCTAGAGGGAAATCATTTTCACAACTAGAACCTCCTCCAATAGCAGAAGCACAATTCGGGGAAGAATAAATAGAGAGTAGAGGATCTAAGGAATTGCATATTGCAAGATTAGAGGAGGAATATTTTAAGGAATTCTTGGCACCACTAGATCAAGGGAGTGATGTTAAACAAATTACATCACCTATTATAGAACATCCAGAGCCAGAACCTGTTGAAATTCTAAGTGAGTATTGGCAGATATTCATGGCTCCTGCGACTTCTTCAAATGAATTCCCAATTGGAGATATCAGAGGTGATGCACCTATGAATCCCTTTGACAACACTACCCAACTTCGATGGTCTTACTTCCGATGATACGAACATATTCCTTTTCAAATTCGACATTGTTTGCTGGGGGTATGATTACATTTTTGATGCTCAGAAATTGAAGATATTTCCTGCTACTTTGAAGGGCACAACTTTGAGATGGTTTATGGGTTTGGGACGAAAATCTATTGCTACATGGGATGATATGAAGACAATTTTCCTCGAGAAATATCAGGAATAATGAAGACCTTAGGATGTAAAGGAAGAAATTTTTAAGATCATGCAAAAAGAGGATGAGAATATGGAAGATTTTGTGGAAGATTTTCAATATAATTTGCAGAGATCCAGTAACAGTGAATTGGATAAGAATATCTTGAAAATCATTTTCCTCAAGGCACTAAGGTAGGAATCTCTGGATCTATTGAACATAGTAGGGAAAGGAGATATATCAAAGGAGGACTTTGATACCATCTGAGAATTATGCATCAATTTCTCATGAGGGGTTGCGTGCCAGAGGCAGGGAGTCTGAACTCTCAAAACATCCAGTGATGGAGTTACAAAGGCTGAAATTGGGAATCTGCTGGACAACCTGAGAACCGATATCATGAGTGTAGTATCATCACATGTAGATGTGTTGTAGTCAAAGTAAAAGCAGATGGAAGAAGAGAACGCCATGTCTATTTTCCACCCTCAATGCAGGAAGAAGCATCCATTGAAGGAATGTCCATTATACGTGGAGGCTTGCGCTATATGTGAATAGAGTCATTCTATGAGCACTTGCCCATATCTTCCTAGATTGAAGGTAGTGTTTCAAGGGATGAATGAAGAAGAATAATAACTTTATTTTATGGAATGAATGAAACCATGGAACCCACAACCACTGAGAATGAATCAAGGTATGCCTCAAGACCCATCTTAGTATTTTAATAATATGGATTTTAGTCAGCATTCTGTACCTTTTTCACCCTCTTGGCCACAGCCTTACTAGTATTCAATGCCTTAACAACCCTGGTATCCTCAATCTGGTCCGAATTCTTCATGGTCCTAGAACTGGCATGGACCTTGTCCTCCTCCTTCAGGACAATTCTCCCAACCTATGCCACAACAGTAGCTATTGTTGCCTACTAATATGCCCACCAGTAATCATACTCTTCTTCCTCAATTGCCTGTCCAACCCAATCCGAATATAAATAAAATAGGGGCTCAATAGGTTGAGACACTCAACCTCCTTGCATATAGTATTACCACTATGGAATGTAATGAATTAAACCTTTGATCTGGTTGAGTGGTCAATGCTTAGACTTCACCTGTAATTATTGAGCATATCGATGATGAAGTCTCAGAACCAAAACAAATAAAAAATAGAGAAGAGCCAACACAGATTCCTATAAAGAAACAAACTCTTTCATAGATTGTTACTGCTAGAGGGTGTCTGACTGGTCCACCCTATCCTGAAAGACTATCTTTGAGCAAACAAAGTCCTCATCCTGAATTTGACTTTTTGGAAGAATTGCAGAATTTGTTTGTTAAAATTCCATTGCTTCAAGATATGAAGGACATAACAATTTATGCTAAGAAAATTAATTGTTCTAAGAAGCCTGGTAGAAAACCAAAGGACCCAATTATTATTCATGTCATGGGTAACTTATCAGATATAATGCTATGGAAATCTATACCTGTTAAATACAAGGATCCTGGGAATCTGATGCTAACAGTGCAGATTAATGTGGTGGATATCCCAAATGTGCTGTTAGATTTAGGGGTAGCGGTTAATGTTATAACATCTCTAACAGTAATTTCCTTGGGTTTGCAGAACCTTAAACCAACTCCAACCATCCTAGAATTGGTAGATCGGTCTACTATTAGACTGGTAGGGAAGCTGGAAGATATCACTATTTTTGTAGGCTCATGGAAATACCTCATTGACCTTTTGGTTTTACATACCCAATCCCTAGCTGTGGGCACCCTTTGAGGGCTCACAACCGTAGATGCCTACATTGGTTGTCAGTCTGGAAACATGGTAATATCTAATGGGGAAGTTACGAAGAATATTATCCTTTGCCCCTTGCAAAACCAAGTTCATCAAATAAACATGGATTTACCTTGATTCAAAAGTATCTACCTTCCAAAGAGCCCGAATCTGAATATGAAGAAATTAGGCCCATCCTTACCATCAGTGAGGCTCTTTGTTTTAAAGATGAAATGGAGGATGATGTCATTAGCACCTTTCTCAACAATCCTGACTATGTTTCTAATTCAACCCGTCAACTGTTAGAAACTGCCATGAGATGTAATGTTCAGGAAGATATTGAACCAAAAATAGAAATAGGAAACATTCCTAAAATTGTACCTCGTAATAGTATTCCTGTAGAAATTGAACCATGGAAAACATTGAATATTAATCCTGAACTTTCACACTCCCAATCCGAACAGTTGCTAAAAGTCCTTCGAGAGCATAAAGAAGCTTTTTCTTGGGAGTATACTAATATGAAAGGCATCTTTGTTGATTTATGTACTCATCATATATACATTAAAGAGGAATTTCGACCTATAAGGTAGCCACAAAGAAGAATGAATATTTCCTTAAAAAACATTGTCAAAGACGAATTGCAAAAGCTATTAGATGTGGGTTTTATTTATCTGATATTAAATATTCAATGGGTTTCCTTGTTGGTCATTGTTCCTATGAAGAATGGCAAGTGGCATATCTTTATTGATTATAGGGAACAAAACAAAGCAACACAGAAAGACCATTTTCCCTTATCGTTTATTGACCAAGTCCTTGATACATTAATTGGGAAGGAGTTTTTCTCCTTTCTGGATGGATTTAGCGGATACAACCAAATACAAATAGCTCCTGAGGATAAAGAAAAAACTACGTTCACATGCCCTTGGGGAACCGTTTCCTACTGAGTCCTTCCATTTGGCCTATGTAATGCACCTTTTACCTTCCAAAGGGAAATATTAGGAATTTTATTTGATCTAGTTAATGACAGTGTTGAGATCTACATGGATGAATTTATCCCATATGGGGATTCCTTTATATAATCTTTGAAAAACTTAGAGAAATTACTTGAAATATGCAAGCAGATACATGTTTCTCTAAGTACAGTCAAATGCCATATGATGATGAAGGAAGGGATAGTGTTGGGACACTTTCTTTCAGACGCAGGAATTCAGGTTGATCCTGCAAAGGTAGAGGTAATCTTAAACTTTCCTATGCCTAAGACACTGAAACAGGTACACAACTTTATTAGTTATGCTAGATATTATAGGCTTTTCATAGAATTGTTTTCTAAAATAGCATTCCCACTTTTTCAATTGTTTCCCAAAGATGCAAAATTTGGATGAATGTGAAGCAACTTTTGTAGAAATCAAAGAACTAATATGCAAGGCTCCGATATTACATGGTCATAACTGGAAGCTCCCATTCCACATCTCTACTGATGCTTCTCAAATAGCAGTACGGGTGGTTTTGGGGCAGCAGGAGGACAAGAAGCCATATGAAATTTACCATGTCAGCAAGAATTTGACCCCTGATGAATTAAATTACATGGTAACTGAAAAGGAGTTCTTGGCTGTCATTTACACTATTAATAAATTTTGGCATTACATCACATGGTATCCTACTTTCATGCACACTAATCATACAACTATCAGGTATCTGATGAACAAACAAATAACCCATGGTCATGTTACAAGATGGTTGTTGTTAATTTAGGAATTTGATATTACCATTGTAGACAAACCAAGGAAAGATAATGTAGTCATAGATTTCCTGTCTAGGATGGATACTAGTGATGAAGGTATACCTATAGAGGATAGTTTTCCAGATGAATATGTTTTTACAATTTCTACTCACACTCTATGGTATGAATATATTGTTAACTTTCTTGCTACAGGGAAATTGCCCCAACACTTGTCTTACATAGAACAATGGAGGATTATCCATCACAGTTCTCGTTATTCATGGATAGAAGGATATCTATTCTACACAGGATCTGATCAGGAAGTCAATGCTGCATAAGTGGAGATTACATCTATAATGTTCTGAGAGTTGCTCATGATGGCCCCTGTGGGGGAAATTTTATAGATAAGTGGAAAAGTCATAAGGTGTTGCAAATGGGATACTATTGCCCTTCTATTTTTCGTGATGACAAGAAATATGTTAGAGGGTATGATAGTTGCTAGTGGATTGGTCCGCTTGGTCGGGCATATGAAATTCCATTACAACCTAAAATAGCTCTTGAGCGATTTGGAAAATGGGATATTGATTTTGTCGGGCCATTTAATCCGCCTTCACAACAGAAAGTTCACATTCTAGTTTTCATGGATTACGTAACAAAGTGAGTAGAGGCCAAGGTTTTTTGTGAAAGAAATGGAACGGGTTGTCTCAGACTTTTTATTTGAATAAATTCTTGCATGGTACAGAGCTCCGAGAGAAATAGTTTCAGATGGAGGGGCACAATTTACATCACATCTGATAGAGGACTCATGAAGAAATATGGAATCAAGCATAGGGTAACATCTCTATATCACCCTCAGGCAAATGGTCAAGTTGAAAGCACAAACAAGGTACTAGAGAATATTCTTATGAATATTGTAGCAAACCATCTCTAGAATTCGAGTGAAAAACTTATAGAGGCATTGTGAGCGTATAAAACAACATGGCGGAACACAACAGGGTTTTCACCATATGAGCTTGTCTATGGGAAATACCCTTTGTTTCCAGTGGAATTTGAAATTAAGACACTCAGGACATCCCTTGAAGTAGGTTTAAATCTTTCAGAAGCCTAGAAACACCGGTTGGAACAACTGAATGAGTTGGATGAAATTTGTTTGCTAGCTGTCCAAAATATTGCTGCAATCAAGCAGTAGCAAACTAGAGGGTATGATAAATTCATTAAAAAAAAAGGTGTTTCAAAGAGGGGATTGGGTATTACTCTATGATTCTTGATTCAAGGATTTTAAGGGAAAACTCTGCTCCAAGTGGATAGGACCATATGAAGTTGATACAATGTTCGATAATGGGATTGTTAGACTTATCATAATTGATGAGGCACATACTCTGATCATGAATGGACATCGCCTCAGATTATATCAATGTCTAGCTTCAAGAGACTCCTTTATCAAATATCTCTATGATAACTCTAGTTTTGAAGTTATTAGTGTAGGGAATTCCTCCTTTGCACCCCTAATTTAATCTCTCTCTCTCTCTCCCCATTCTCTCTCTTCTCTCGATTCTTCTCTCTCTCTCTCTTCTATATAATATATAAATTTATATATATAATAAAAAATAATATATATATATAATATATAAATATATATATATATATCATATTAATATAATTACATATATACATATAATAATACATAATAATAATATATATAAATATATATATATATATATTATATAGATATATGTATATATATATATATATTATATATATAATACTATTATATAATATATATATATATTATATATAATATATATATATGTATATATATATAATATAATATATATATATATAATATATATCATATAAAAACAAATAAATAATGTTGTTACTCCTCTAATGTTGTTACTCTGATGATGGAAATTTCATCTAAGTACTTCACTGGTGTTGTTACTCCTCCAGTGTTGTTACTTTGATCGTGGTAATTTTGACTAAGTACTTCACTCGTGTTATTACCCTAATGATGGTGATTTCGTCTAAGTATCCTGGTGCTGTTACTCCTCTCGTGTTGTTACTCTGTCACGATTTTGTCTAAGTATCTCGATGCTATTACTCCTCTAGTGCTGTTACTCTGTCCTGATTTCATCCAAGTGTTCAAGCGGTGTTGTTACTCTTCGGGTGCTATTACTCCCTCGATGTTGTTACTCCCCCATTGTTGTTACTCCATCAAGGTAAGTCGCCCAGGTACGTCCCCAATCAAATTTGTGGGTTTGATTAATAATTCATGTGACATGATTCGATATGACCACGGATGGTCATCCCTTAGTTGGTGGAGGGTACCATAATGGTGACTCATTTTTTTCATCAAACCTTGTGCTAAGTGCATTCACTCACAATTATCCATCATACTTTGCACGATGCACATATGAATAAACTGTTGTACTAATGAATGATCCTTTCCAATGATGCAAAATAATTACCATTATTACCTTCCATTATTATCCATTATATGCCGTGATTTTTCCCATGTTTCATTGTTATTCGTCCGGTTTTCACTCTCACTGCACCCCATCCCTATCATAGCTCTCAGTGCAAATCTACCTGCTGGCACTCCTTCCTGACGATCTGCTGTTACTACAAAGTGTTGTTACAGGCCATTGCAGAATGGGTGGATAGGCTGTGAGACACGAACCAAAGAAAACAGAGCAGGATTGACGTAATGCAGATGTTTGTCAAGTTTTCTTGGATGCAGGGTGGCATGTGTATTTTGAGAGGCTACAAGGATTTGATGAAGCCATCATAATAGAATTTGCATTAAACTTGGAAGGAAACCATTCTAGAGTTTGTGGATTGGATATCTCCATCACGGAGGAAGCTATTTCAATTGTTACTGCATTATAGCGAAGAGGTCAGAAATGGTTCTCTCAGAAGTCTCCTCTGCCGGAGTTTCTGGGATTGTTTTTATAGGTTGGGGAGACAATGGTCCATAAAGGGAGAGGGTACGATCACAAATCACTAACATATCCATGGGGTGAGGTGACGTATTTTGTAATGAGGTATGCTACTTGTGAAGGCCATTTATTTACATTGTTTAAGTATCATTTCAAACTCCTTGCATGCCTTTGGTTTCAGCATGCATAGGTTCATACTTTGGACATGCCATACTTCCTATGGAGCAGCCTCCACTTAATGGTGCAATATTCTAGGCGGTCTCAACAAACATTAGTGGTTCTTACAAATCATGGGTTGGCGATATTATTGGTGGTGCATGCTCTATCTCGAACCTCTGTGGCTTGGCCATAATTCACGGAGTTGGCGAAGGAAGAACTTGCAAGCATGCTACATACAGGGGAAGAGAAAGAAGATGTATCAATGGAAGAAGAGGCCACAAATGACATTGTTCAAATGTCACTTGTTGGCCCAACATAGATTGATACAATGGAGATAGAAGAAAGTGTAGCCGCCGCTACTCCATAAGAACTAGCGTCGACTGGAAGTTTAGGAGAAAAATCATCACCCTTGGGTGATGTTACAGGTGGTGCTAACACACAAGAACCAACATCACCTGTCCGAACGATTAAAGAAATCTTGGTTGTGAATGTAGGTGGTGCTATCACACAAGAACCAACACCACTTGTCCAAGCAATTGAAGAATTCCTGGTCAGAAATGTAGGTGGTGATGACACATAAGAACCAACACCACCCGTTCAAACAGTTGAAGAACTTATGATTGAAAACGTAGGTGGTGTTGTCACACAAGAACTAGCACCACCTATTCAATTAAATGTTGAACCTTTGGAGGAAACATGGTCCGTAGTCGACACCACTCTACAAGAGACATTGTTGGTTGCTGGGCAGAAGGACAACTCGGAAGAAGCATAGGCATGAAGAGAAAAGGAGAACATATAACATCTGATGGATATAGAAGAAGAGGAAGGAGGGCTTGTGTCAGTAGCCATTGAGAGAATGAAAATTGATGAAATCATTACTCGTTCTCCTTTTCTTGTATATTTTCCAAGTGGGGAAAGGAAAACCCATTCCTCTAGATGCATGGAGAAATAAGAATCTTCTCCTCCAATCTTGAAATTTGTTGGTAAAACTAAGGGCACCATTATTGACACAGTTATTCAAAAACCAGTGTCGACTGGTGAAAGAATTGAGAAAATTGAAGGGTTAGAGGTCGACACTGCCACACAAGAACCAGTGTTGACCGAAGGACAAAATGAAGAAACTTTGGCTGGTATTACTCCTGCAGAAACTATTCCTAAGCAGATGGAGGAAGATGCAGCTGAACAAACTAACTTGGAAGGGCTAGGAACTGTTCCCAATAAGATAAAGGTAGATGTAGCTGAATAGACTAATCTGCAAGGGCTAGAAACAGTTGTTGAGCCGATGGAGGAAGATGTTGCTGATCAGACTAACCCAAGAGGGTTAGAAACTACTCCTAAGAAAATGGAGGAGACTGTTGTAGATGAGACTAACTTGCAAGAGTTAGAAACTATTCTGAAGAAAATGGGAGAGGACATTGCTGATCAGATTAACCTGCAAAGGTTAGAAACCATCCCTGAGAAAATGGAAAAAGATGTTGCTGACAAAACTAACTCGCAATGGTTAGGAACCGTTCCTACACAGGTGGAAGGGTGGTCAAGCAACAAAGCAATTACAAGAGGAGGTTGTCAAAGACACTACCACATAAGATGCTGCAGTGAATCCATAAGTGCAAAGGTAAGATGTAGAGGTCTTGAGACATGAAGAGAGGGATGGTGGGACTGTTCCTCAAGTCGAGAAACAAATGGAAGAAATCAGAGTAAAAGAAGAGCTATTTGACAATTTTGTCAATGTCAACCCGCCAGGCCCTAGACCAGTTGTGAGGCCTGTGGAAGAAATAACTATGAAATAAGAGTATATCGAGAAATGTGCGAGAAGGAGATCCCCCCTTAAGGAATGATATCAGGCACAATTCAAAGAAAATATGCAGTTGAAAATGGAGATCGAGAAATTGAGAAATCAAATGTGGCACCTATGAAGAAAAGTGAGAAAGCATAAGAAAATTGCTATGGAGCCTCGACCTGAAACTATTTCAGTGGAAACAAAGACTGAAGATAGGCCAATGACTTCAGCAGCTACACAGACACAGTTTTTTTTGCATATGATTGAGGCACGAGTGTTTGTCATGTTTGCAGAAATTCAGAAGTGGCAAGCCACAACAACTCACTTTCAACAAGGGTCCATTCCTTTAGAGGCACACAGGGAAGGAATAAAGCAAACTTGCGAGCAACCTGCGAAAACAGTCTTTGGTTACATAGAATAGATAGAAAAGAAAAAATAGAAGTAGGAGAAGCAACCGAAGAAAATTGAGGGGCTGGAAGAACAGGTGAAGCTACTAAAGGCCAATAAGGAAGAGTTGGTAATGGCTTACCGCCCCTCTGCTCATAGCTATGCCTTGTTCCTCCATGGAAAATATCTATTTTTTTGTTTAGTAAGCATTCACAAGGAGCTTAGTCATGATATGGAAGATTCAATGTAGTTTTTACGCATCATCAGATGCCACAATATTCTGGATCAACATTTGATGTGCGAGTTGTACATGCATGACCACTTCCTGAGCAATGATCAATCATCTAACTGAGTACCATATGTAGGATATATTCAACTCAGAGCCTTTACCTCTTACACTTTCAACTAGGTTTAATGGAAAAAATATTTTGAGACATTTGAAGAAAATCAGGAAAATAGGTCACTTGTCATTGGGATGGAGAATTGTCACTCTGTGAATATTTATAAAAAACATGAAACATTCTTAGGGATCGAAGGATGGAAATAACAGATGTTGGAAACTCAGTAATGGTGTGCTAATAAATGCACAAAACATATCTTCACTTGTCAAGAGGAGGCCCGGGAGACTGCAAGAAAAGGTGGATGCTTGTGTCATCAGTTGTCAGGATACATAAGCCTTTTGGGGTCACTAATTTTGTTGAGGCTCTAAACAGGGTACCCCGATATATTGCGTGCATACAACTTCGTGGGGTCTGATGGATGGGTTTAAGGTTTCCATTTCCAATCATCTTGATACCAGCTGATCAATACAATCCAGCTTACAAGGTAAGTGAGGATTGGTGGAAAGAAGTCATCCAAATAGATGGGTATAAGCCTTCAGGGACAGAGATGTCTGCAAAATATGATCTTGCATAACTTCACACTGATCATCGCAGCTCAAACCCAGACTTGTGCAGGCGATGAACTACATGAGAACCTACAATATGGCTAGTTGGGGGGAGATGTTGGTGGCTAGATTTGCATACTTTTACTTATCGTTTTTATCTTGTTCTTTTATCCATTTCACGCCAATAATGGTTAATCAATATCTTAAATTGCACAGGTATACATCTCATCATGTCTTTATGGATTATTGGTCAAGGAATCATAGTTGTAGGGGATTATTACCTAAGTGACTCACTAATTCAGTTATTTCTGCAGATTTAAAGGGATAATGAAAAGGACCGTGATTCACTAAATGATGCTATGAAACTGGTAGTACTATTCTTGAATTGTGGCTACAATGGTGAATCAACCCTTCCATTGACACACTGTTCTTTCAACAATTTTTTTAATTTTGAAAGCTGCCATGTAATTAAGGGCAGACAGTGTCGTAATTCTAGGACTTGTATCATTGACAAATTGTATGAAGTAGAGTTGCGGGCTGTCAAAGCGAACACTGTTAAGAGTTGTTAAGATTGTAGGAGAATACTCAAACTTTGAGTCTGTAACATCACGATTGTAATATTTCCTTTATTAATGACAAGTTGATCTTCTATGAATATCATGATTATTTGATCTCACCACAACCTTGATCAGGGAGTTTGCCCACTCTCCTGACTAGCTGTTGTTGGATTAGATGTGTGTTAGGTTTATTTTTGTGAGTTTATTATTGTTGTGAATGTTTGTCAGTGCATTGTTGTGATTCCTTATTGTTGTTACTCTTATATCTGTTACAGTTATTACTTGATGTTACTCTTATTGCTGTCACAATATTGCTTGCGGTTACACATTGATGAATTTATAGTTAATGTTCACTGCTGGGTAGGGAAACTGTGACCTGTACATACCATGCATGATAGCCTTGAAACAACTGGTAGAACCCTAGGTTTATAATTAAATGTGGATTAGGTGAATTGCATGATTCATACTTGGACCCCAACAAATGGGTTGACCTCATTCCTACTAGCCAGACATTTATTTCTTTCCCTCGCTCTACCATCATCACATTTGAAAACCAAGAGTTAAACATTCATGGTGGTAGTCAGGTCCACATACCAAATGGGGATCCTATCCTAAACAATGTGAGGTCTAATTGGGACTTTATATCAAGAATACGCCCTAGCTATTATTGGTACATTCGAGACAATCAACACATATTTTGGTGGTAGAAGGAGGGCCAGATGAAAACATGAGCCCATGGAGCCTTAATCGTAACATCATATCTTCAAATGAATCTATCCCAAATTTCTATCCCCAGTTGTTTTTCTAAAAATCTTGATATATTGGTGCCCATGGAGATAATTTATAACTTGTCACAATTTAAGTTAAATGGTGAGGGTCTAACAACTGTATTTGGACACATGTCAAGCTATCCATTTCTATCAATCTAATGGAATACATTACAAAGTTGTTATTAACAGATTTTTCACCCTTACACTGGAAGGTTGCGTCAAGTAATGGTGCCAAATGCTGGTATTACCAGCTGCTTCTATCCATTTGTTCGAGCAACTTATTAGCGAGCTTCGTTAAGCTTTTGGAAGGTATGATCATTAAGATCTCTTTAAAAGGATAAATCAACTTAGAATGAAACCCAAAGAATCATTATAGGATTTTTCTGCTAGGTTTGTTCATATTTGTTGTGAATTTCCTGAAAGAGATGTGGTTTGAATGTATTTGGGTGAAACATTCTAGCGATTGGTTTATCTTTCTCTGCAACCATTTCGATATAAATCAAATCCCTAATATGATGATCATCACGATAATTTTCCAGTTTCAAATCATTCTAATCTTATCCCTAATATTTTCTTACACATTTATGTGAGTCGAAGAAAGCCTCAAACCTCTAGGGAGGAAATTACTACCTGTGGAATTTCTAATCCTCCTTTGGTTTCATTACTTAATGGAACCTTTGTCATTAATAATCTAGGTGATGAAGAGTATTTTTGGGGTAAGGAACCAAGTTGTCTTGCTTCTAAAACTCTCATACATCCTGGTGAAATGGAGCAACCTAAGAATCAAGTTGATAGAACACATCTCCCTATTGATGAGACACAACTTGAGCTCATGAGTCATCTGTTGGAATCTATTCTCGAATATTTTCATGACATGATCCCTTATTCACCTATTTTCCATGACCTAGGTCTTGTCTAGGATAAAGTTGAATGTCCTATCAACACCACAAAGCATAGCATTCAAGATAATTCATTTCTTCCTCTAGTTGACACTAACGTGCAGGATATCTATCTCGAATTAGTTTTGGGTGGGATTTATGTCTCTTCACTTGAGTTGTCTCATCTCTCGTGCCTTATTTCATGAATCTACTATACCATTAATTTCTCCAAACTATATAAATCTTTAGCTTCATGGTTTAGATTGCGATCAAGTACATAATGACATTGTCTCACAAATAAAGGATGAAAATATTGAACCCCTTGTCCATGATATTTTTTCTCTACATTCTTTAACAAATGGAGTGGAAGATTCTAAAAAAAATCAAGAAATCCTCTAGTCAATCTACCCTTATTCTTAATCCAAGAAGAGTCTTACATGTCAGATGCCCAATCTGATCAAATTGGTGGCTTTAGCAATTTCCTTTCTATTGAAATATTATTAACTGACATCCTTGATGCTTTTCATTCATGTTCACTTGTCGATCTTATGAAGCCAGCAAAATTTGATGGTTAACCTTCTAAAAGAAGAACTAGTCAGGAAGTTGATGCACTTTAGCTTTCATTGATGGTTATGTCAAGTTCTCACATTCCTAACGAGATCCCTCAACTAGGTCAAATTAGGGTTTCCTCGCATGATTCTCCTTTCAGCACCATCTCACCTGAGAAAGGTTCATTTAAGAAATATTTTAAGATGAATCATTCCTTGTACCATACTTTGCTTACTAAATAAAGTACACTAGCCATTACTTCAAATCCTTTTGGTTCTCGCCTAGCTAGTGTAGATTTTGATCAGGTGTAAGTTGGTATTATCTTACATTCTACTGTATGTGAGGGAAGAAAACCACTTGGTTCCTATATTTCACGATACTCCTCCAGTTGATTCATCTCCATCTTGGAAACTAGAAAAATCTAATCTTTTAAGGAACTAGTCTGTCAATACTAGAACATCTATTGAAGCCAATGATATATTCAATGATGATTTTCTAGTCAGAACTTATGTTAACTATGTGCATTCATCTATTGAACTCATGCAACTATCAATATTCGTTGATATACTATTTGAGGGTTTATAATTTGGCAGGATGGTGAGGCACTTTGAAACTCACCAATGGTTATGTCAGGTCCTCACATATTTAAAAAAAATTCATGAATAACCTAAAATTAGGGTTTCTATGCTAGAATCCTTTGGTATCTCAGTTGCACCTAATGGATTTCCATCTTCGGAAATTTTTGAGAGTCTTCAAGTTGATCATATTGAATTGCATGATAAAATTGTTCATTGGTTGGAAGACACTTACCTAGAAAACTTTTCTGCAAGCAGGTGAAATCTTGCCTCTCTTGCATTTGATTTAGGGTAAAACATAAATGAATTCATATCATGGAAAAATGCTCATGGTGTTCAAGTTTATATTTTTGTCTACAAGGATAGAGTCACAACTTAGTTAGAACAACTTTTATAGCACGTTTTCCTACCAACGGGTGTGACCTTCTTACTCTTGTGCATGTTTTATAGGTAATCACTTTTATTTTTGCACAATTATTAATACTAGTTCTAATCTCAGACATCTCTATTTTTGTAGGCCAGGAACTACTTTAATGGATACACTGGAATTTTGATTTCACATGACCTGATATCTTTCTGGTTAAATTAGGGTTTTACACTAGTAGAAAATGTGAAATTACTGACTAAGTGACTAAAAACGTTAGTCACCGTATCTTTTCCAAGTGAAATACTACCAAATATGAGTAATCTTAAGTGACCCAACTAAAATCGACTAACATAAATGACTAATTTAGCCTCAGGTTAAAATATATGACTAGTTAATAAGTAATACAACTAAAAATGACTAACATGAATTGCTAATTTAGTCTAGGAACAAATATACGACTACCTAATGAGTACTACAATAATACAAATTAGTCATTTATGTTAGTGATTTTAATTATCTCACTTCAAAAATCTAAAATTACAAGTGATAAGGGATTCAAAGGTTGTTATAGATTGGCTGAAAGGTTATACTTCCTTAAACACTTCTTTATTGGACCAGTCGATGATTAGAGTTATGGAGTTGATTATAATATTTAGGGTTATATCCTTTGATCACATAATTCATAGGGAATTAAATTAAAAGGTAGAAAAATTGTCCAAAATGGGATTTGTCTTACAACTGGGTCAAATGCATTATAAACAATCCCTGCAAGGAGAAGTGTTGGTTAATTAGTAAAAGGCACATTTCCTTTAGTTGAATATTTAACTTTTCATGCATATCTACATTTTTATTATTAGGGCCATATCCATTAAATTTAGGATACTATTTTTTAACTTGGATATCAAGTTGTTTATATAGTTTAAATGTGCATTATGGCTGTAACAATATTAGACTCTTATGAAATTGTTTTGAATCTTATGGTGATTTTTATATTTCCCGAACATTAGCCATTGTGCATATTAGAATATCATGTCATACATGTGAAGCAGATTTAACGTACCATCTCAAAATGTGATAAATATATTGTTTTTTCTAGAGACAATATATATGTTCCTACTATTATTCCATATGGAACATGAAAATATCCCATGCCCTTTTCCACCACTCCAAGTTTCTATATCACTTAAGTATTGGAAAAAAAAAACTCTTAGTATCATCTTAATATAAAAAAAAATCTAAAAAATTATACATCTAACTTGAATGGATGTTTATAATGATGTTTTCCCTCATCATCGTAGTAATGGGTAGAATAATTGTTATCCCCATCCAAATAATTTAGTATGATAGTTTTTAAGCTACCTATTGTAGGAATTTACAGGGTAAGTTCCTCAAACAGAACACCAAAGGACACTGCTCACAAACAGATCACAGATCAATACACCAGTATTTTGACGTGGTTAAAACGCTCAAAGAGGGAAACAATCCACGGCCACTTCAGGAAATTTATTAATAAAAGAATGAAAAATTTACATAAGCTTCTCTCGTGAACGGTTAACCTACAAATGACCCTCCATGTGCTTTAAATAGAATTCATGGACCAATCAGGTGTTAAGCCACGGATCAAGTGTCGGTAATACCGAGGAGAGAATGGACTGTTGGATCACTACATATCGTGATCGTTGGATTGTAAGTTACAAATGTACATAGTAAAGAAACACACTTTACCTAACTCTATACTAGACCAAGTTATACTTAACTATTCCTATGTGTCGGAATATCCTAACATCCCCTCTTAAGAAAAAATTGGGATAGGGTTGAAGGATTTACAAATATGACACAATAGGAGAAGGAAGGAGGCACTAGAGCCTATCCCCCCTTAGTGATAACTTCCTGAACTCCAACCATAAATCGAAGTTTAGTAAACTTCGCCTCTGTGAGAGCCTTTGTAAAGATGTCTGCAACTTGATCATCTGTTGAACAATATTGCACTTCAAGAATATGGTCATGAATGAGCTTTCTGATGAAGTGCATGCGTAGTTCAATGTGTTTTCTACGCTGATGTTGGACTGGATCTTTGCATAGTTGAATGACACTTTGATTGTCACACCAAAGTGTAGTCGGATGTCGCTGCTGAAAGCCAAACTCTGATAGGATCTGACGAAGCCACAAGGCTTCCTTACTAGCTTCTACGGCACCACGATATTTTGCTTCTGCTAAAGAAAGAGAAATGGAACCTTGTTTCTTGCAAGCCCATGTAATAGGTCCTGAACCAAGAGTGAACACATAACCGACAGTAGACTTCTGATCATCAGGGTCACCAGCCCAATCGGAATCACTGAAACCAACCAATAGAGGAGATGCTTCGGCACTGTAATGAATTCCAAACTAAACTGTACCTTGAACATAACGAAGTATTATTTTAGCTTCTTTCCAATGACTTTCACGTGGGGTTTGCATAAACTGAGCAACAAGGCCAATAGCAAAGGAAAGGTCAGGACGAGTATGGGTTAGATACAAAAGTTTTCCTACAAGCTGACGGTATAAGGTGGCATCAACTTCAGGGGAAGTACAAGTGACTGAAATTTTGACTCCAGACTGAAAGGAGAAGGAGCTGGCTTACAGTCTTCCATGTGAAAATGGCGTAGAAGATCACAGGCATACTTGGATTGGGAAAGAGAAATACCTTCCTTGGATTGCAAGACTTGAAGACCGAGAAAATAATGTAATTGTCCTACGTCTGTCATTTCAAACTTCTTTTTAAGGCTGGACTTGACATGGTTGATAAGGTTGGGATCACTACCAGTGAGGATAAGATCATCAACATAAAGAACAAGAATGATAAGAGACTTTCCCACTTTCTTGGTGTAGACAGTATTAGTCAAAATGACACCTAGAAAAGCCAGATTCTAAAAGAAAGCTATCCATTTTGGCATACCAAGCCCGAGGAGCTTGCTTGAGACCATAAAGGGATTTCTTAAGCCGATATACAAGACTGAAGTCTGTTTGTATAAACCCAATAGGTTGTTCCATATAGATTTCTTCATGCAAGTCCCCATGCAAGAAGGCTGATTTAACATCCATCTGATGGACTTCCCATTTGAAAGATGTAGCAAGGGAAAGAACAAGGTGGATAGAGTTCATTTTGGCAACAGGGGAGAAGGTTTCAGTATAGTCAATGCCTTCAACTTTTGAAAAGCCCTTAGGAACAAGACGAGCTTTATGTTTATCAACTTTCCCATCTGGTGCATACTTGGTTCTGTAAACCCATTTGCATCTAAGAAGTTTTCGTCCCTTTGGTAGAGGAACAAGATCCCATGTATCGTTTGCCAATAATGAACGATATTCTTCATTCATAGTTGCGTCCCAATCTGGATGGCCTGAAGCTTCTGTAAAGGTGTCAGGATCATAATTTGCTAAGACTTGAGCCAGTAAAGAAGAGGCTCTTTCGAACTGAGAACGTGTACGCCGCTGATCTATAGGATCACCGGCAAGATCATCTGCTGCATCCTGAGTAGCACGAACCCATTTTGGAAGTGAAGGAGCTAAAGGAGGATCCTGAGAAGGTGGGGGTGGATTGTCATCCTCACTTTCATCATCTGAAGAAGAAATATGTTCAAAAGTATAAGAGATAGAGAGAGGTGGCACATGCGCCGAACTAGGCTCGTAGGCTGATTTATTTTCATCAAACTTTACATCTCTTCTAATGATAACATTTTTGGACTTAAATGGAATAAGTCTATATCCCTTGACATCTTCAAAATATCCAACAAAAATACATTTTTCACTCTTAAGTTCTAAAGATTTATGTTTCTCATCTGGAATATGGGCCCATGCTTCACTTCCAAAAACATGAAAGTGACTCACATTTAGTTTAATTGAGCTCCATGCTTCTTCTGAAGTGATATTCTTTAAACCTTAGTAGGAGTGAAATTTACTATGTAATTTG
>APFE031708323.1:0-27496 GCA_000404065.3 Pinus taeda | reverse complement strand
GAGGCAAAATCAAAGAAATGTACCTTTATTGGATATGGTGTTAATGATTTTGGCTATCGCTTATATGATTATGAAAATCACAAAATCATTAGGAGCAGAGATGTAATATTCAATGAAAAGGTCTTGTATAAGAATTAATTGTAGGAAAAGGAACAAGAAAAAGAAAAAAAGGAATACACAGTTCTTGATGAGATCACTGAAAAAGTAAAGGTGCCTGAAAATAATAATAATGAACAACCACAATAACAACAACCACCACAACAAAAACAGGCACCCCAAACACCTAAAAGTAGTGTTAGAAGATATACCAGAATAAGTAGACCCCCTAAACGATACTCTCCTTCATTATATTATTTATTGTTGACTGATTTTGGTGAACCTGAATGTTATGAAGAAGCAATGCAGGTTGAAAGCAGGAAGAAGTGGGAGCTAGCCATGGAAGAAGAGATGGACTCCTTAATGCATAACCAGATTTGGGGCTTAGTCAGTTTGCCTGCAGGTAAAGCTACATTGCAGAATAAATGGGTTTATAGGCTGAAGGAAGAAGATGCAGGAAAATAAAGGTACAAAGCTAGACTTGTGGTGAAGGGGTCTGCACAAAAGAAAGGTATTGATTTTGATGAAATATTTTTTCCTTGTTGTTAAAATGACTTCAATCAGAACTATTTTAAGTCTAGTAGTAGCTGAAGATTTTCATCTTGAACAATTAGATGTAAAGACAACCTTTCTCCATGGGGATTGGAGGAAGAGATATATATGCAGCAGCCACAAGGATATGAGGTAAAAGGGAAGGAGAAACTAGTGTGCAGGTTGAAGAAGAGATTGTATGGCTTAAAACAAGCTCCAAGGCAGTGGTATCTAAAATTTGACAAGTTTATGTCTGAACAAGGTTATACTAGATGTCACTCTAATGATTGTGTTTATCTGAAAAAGCAAAATGATGGAAGCTATATTATATTGTTATTGTATGTAGATGACATGATTGTTGTAGGGTCTAACATGAAGGAAATAAATGTGCTCAAAAGAAAATTGGAAAATTCATTTGCAATGAAGGATTTGGGAGCTGCAAAACAAATCCTTGGTATGAGAATAACTAGAGACAGGAAATATCACAAACTAACATTGTCTCAGAATGAGTACATACAAAAGGTGTTGAAAAGATTTAATATGCACAATGAAAAACCAGTTAGTACACCTTTTGCTAGCCATTTTAAACTTAGTAAGGAAATGTGCCCAATGACCCAAGAAGACATGGATTATATGTCTAAAGTTCCATATGCATCAGCAATTGGAAGCTTAATGTATGTAATGCTCTGCACAAGGCCTGATATTGCACATGCAGTGGGAGTTGTAAGAAGGTACATGAACAATCCAGGAAAGGAACATTGGATGGCAGTGAAATGGATTCTCAGATATTTGAAAGGTACCACAAATCAAGCATTATGCTTTGGTGGTTCAAACATTTGTCTACAACGATATGTTGATGCAGATATGGCAAGTGACAAAGATAAGAGGAGGAACACTACAGGATGTGTATTTACTGTAGGTAGAACAGTTGTCAGTTGGGTTTAAAAAATCCAAAGTGTTGTTGCACTTTCAACAACAGAAGCAGAGTATGTTGCTGCTACAAAGGCTAGTAAAGAAATGATTTGGTTACACAGGTTTATGGGTGAATTGGGTAAGGAGCATGATATGGGCACATTATATAGTGATAGCCAAAGTGCCATTCATCTTGCAAAGTACTCAACATTTCATTCCATGACTAAACACATATAGCTCAAGTACCATTTCATATGATCAGTGTTGGAAGATGGAGAGTTGAAGTTGGAAAAGATACACACTAGCCAGAATCTTGCAGATATGCTAACAAAAGTTGTAGCTAGGGAGAAACTGAGAATATGCTCAGTTTCAATTGGTCTTCAAGTATGATAAAGAAAATGAGAAAAAGCCAGGTCCAAAGAGGAGTCATTGTCCAGCAAATGAAGCAATGGTGGAGTTGCTATAATCAGTCTCCAAGTGGGAGATTTTTGGGTGTGGAGCCTGATTATCTTCTATATTCAAAGTTATCGCCACATTGGACCCCAGTTCGAAATGGGGTGGCAACGCTGCTAGTAACATATTTGCTGCAGGGTTGGTCTAGGGGGGGCGGTTGTGACCTTTGGCGAGCCCCCCCCTGGCGGGGGGTTTCGGGGGCAGTGCCCCTAAAGCTAAGAATAGATGTAAAATTGCCTTGTAAAAGTATAGTAATTTCTAGTCAATCTAGGCCATTCATTAGGTGGGGATCTGACAATAGAAGTTATGTTTAATTTAAGGTTTTTTTTTTTGCCCTAGAAGGCAACCCCTCACTATATATGAGGGAATTGTATTGTGTCTATGTAGATCTATATTCTGAGTGAGAAAGAGAGGAGATTGAGAGCGAAGAGGGTGTTACATCGAATTTGTTGTAGGTGTATCTCTTCAGTTTGCTGGATAATATAAAAGGAAGGACTGGTTGTTTTTCCATGGAAGTAGCCCAAACTAGGTGAACCATGTATATCTGTGTCTCTCTTGTTTTATGCGTTTTTTGTGTTTATATTTCTACAATATTTTATGTGTTCCATTGCTCCGTAATATATAATTTTCTAACATGGACCTCTAGATCCTCATTAGGTTTCACTAATGTTGCCCCCGAACCAACAAGTGGAGTTAGTGGAGTCACTAACGCTACCTTAGGCTTACAAAGAAGCTTTATAAAGCATGGTGTTAGTGTATAGACAACGTTAGTGTGGAAAGAAGGCTTGTGAACTTGGTCTTTGCTTCAACCATAATGTCTTTCTCCTATGAGCTGATGAGGGGGTCATTTTGTTGTATAACAGATGCCCCCTAAAGTGTGAGATCATAGGCTGTGACGATGGTTGAAATACTTTACTTAACTATTATTTTCCTTCTTCGACAAAAAGAGATAGAGGATCGGAGGTTTGGGCGGTATGGGAAACCTGATACAACACATATATATAAAACAACTAAAATCATGTCCTAAGTTGGGAATTCCCATGCTCAGTAGCTATGTCAAAGTGATTTTCTCATAAAATATATATGACAATGCTAGCCGCTGATAAGCACAATGTGGATCCGGTGTCATAGTAGGATCATCCTAATGAGATGTCTCCAAAAAAAATATACACAACTTGGGAGACGAAACAAGGTTGAGTGATGGAAGCCTCTACCCAACGTCTTGATTTCCGCTTCACCAAACATCATAGATTGATGCATGTGATTATATGCATTGATGTCAAACATGCATGAGATTTTCTGATTACCAGTCAATAATGGAGACTGTTAATAAATGCGAGGAAGGCCACCAATAATGGTGATGGTATCTAATATGTACACTACAATCTAGAGAGCGGGAAAAATGTTTTTGTCGTCGAACACTCGTAGAATCGCTTAAACAGGAGCCAATAATGAGAACCCCTGATCAAACATAAGGTGGCCTACCACTAATGTTTGCAAGTACCAAGGCACTGAATGTGTTTCTAGTTTGTCTTCCTAGATAGATTGTTGAAGTTGATAGGAAGAGACCTATCAAAAGGTAGGAAATAATGTGTCCTACATCAATAGACATGAAACGGGACAAGAATGATTTGTTCTTTGAGGAATATTTGAGCATTGGGTCAAAACGATAGAGGGCATGATGAAAGGATATGCTTGATGGGTTGATGGAGGAAACAAAAGGTTAACCCTTGAACAATAGAAGGCACGGCAATGGTTTTAACCATGCAGCACTAAACTCATGAACACCAAAGAGTGTTAGGATACAGAGATCAAGAACATTAGGGTATTTAGGCTAAACTCATAGGATGGTAGGATTCATATTGAGAGGCCGTCACAAGGAAGGTTTATCTAAGGGAGTGCCATGTTCAAGGGAACGACTACTGCCAAACCACTCTCTCTAATACTGAATACAGTTGTATTGTCTACTTTCCCCATTTGATTAGTTTAGTGAGTCCAGACGGGTAAACTCATCGATCTTTTCATATTTTAAGGGTCTGAAAAGGACCGCAAAAAGAGTGACTCTATGCCCTATTTGATTAGTTTAATGAGTCCAGATAGGAAAACTCCTTGATCTTTTCATGTTTTAAGACTCTGAAAAGGATCGTAAAAAGAGTGACTCTATACCTTGTCTGTGTAATTTAATGAGTCCAGACTAGACAAACCAGTGGTCTTTTCGTATTTAGAGTCTCTAAAACGATTGTAAAGAACGACTCGAGGGTGGTTCCTTTGTCATAGTTTTTAACCAGGTGTGACAAAATTTTAATAGTATACCCAGATCGTTTACTTTTCCATGAGTTAATATATTGAGTCCGGATAAAGAGAAACCTATACTAAATAGATGTTGACCTCATTTTGTTATGAGTACGAGGAGACAAACTAAACTCATTTTTCATCGTGAATTTTTAATGAGTCACACGACGACAAACTCAATACCTTCATCAAATTTTAACGAGTCAAATGAAGAAAACTCAAGGTACCTTTTTCAGTTTAGTGAGCTAGGAAAAAGAGGTAAAAGAACTGCTCATTCCTTCTTCGTAGATTTAATGATCCTGTATAAGGGGAAAAACTTGCGGATTTTTTATTTAAGAGCGAGAAATGGTCCCAAAAAAGCAAGCGCTCTTGTTGTTGTCGTAGATTTTCAATGAGCCTGGTGACAAAAACTCGGGATTTTTCAGTTTAACGAGCGAGAAAAGTACCTAAAAGAATGCTCGGGTCATCTTCATAAGTTTTTAATGAGTCTGAAGAAAAAACTCGAGATTTTTTTAGTTTTATGAAAGAGACAAAAATGCCTAAAAAGAATTCTCTAATGATCTTTTTCAGTTTAATGAGTTAGAAAAAGAGCGAAAAAGAGTTGCTCAGACTGTCTTTGTATGTGTTTAATAAGCCCAATGATGAAAAACTCAAGGATTTTTCAGTTTAAGAGTGAGGAAACATCCCATAAAAGAATATGCTCATATCTTCTTTGTAGTAGTTTAACGAGCCCAAAGAAGGAGACTCGATGTTTTTTGGATTAACGAGCAAGAAAAATACCATAAAAAGGACGCTCGCTCTTCTTTGTGGTAGTTTAATGAGCCTGAAGAAGGAGGCTCAAGGATTTTTTGGATTAACAAGCAAGAAAAATACCATAAAAAGAATGTTCATCTTCTTCGTGGTAGTTGAACGAGCTCGAAGAAGAAGACTCGAGGATTTTTCGGATTAATGAGCAAGAAAAATACCATAAAAAGAATGCTCGATGCTTCTTGATTTCATCCTTGACAATAGAAGGGTCTATGCCATGCATTTCCTCATAAGACCAAGGGAAAACATCGTGGAAATTCTTAAAAGGGTAGGTGAAGCTCACAATTTCCTCAAGATTGCAATTGGCTCCAACTTGGATGTTTTTTGTTCAACCCTAGTCAAAATTCCATGTAATAAAATTAATAAAGGCAAAATAATAACCAAGGTCATGGGACACATATTCCAAACTAAATGGTGGAAAAAACATCCTAGTGGGTGTTCATTTGGTTTATTATGGCTAAAGGAAATTGGCAAAGGCTTTGGAAAGGCAAGAGGTATTAATTGGTATTTTATTTATGAAAATAATGGAAATTAGGAGAAAAATAAGGTTAAAGGTCACACATGGCATGTGAGGAGGAAAATGAAAGAAAATAATGGAAAATTGAAGAAAATGGAGGCCTCATCAATAAAAAGTCTTTTGAGGATCAGTTGGTGCCTTTTTTCATTTTACCTTTTGTTAGTTCAGTCTTAGTGCTCTATATTCTCTCTCTCTCTCTCTCTCTCACTCTTGAACACCTAAAGAATTCTTGGAGCACTCTAGCATTGCGTCAAGGTAAGAAAAGGAAGGACAAAGAAGGTAAAGGGAAGAAAAGTTCAAGCAAGGAAGAGCATGATCCGAATTTAAATAGGAATGCAACAAATTACAGATATAACCATAAATACAGAGATGTAGTAGAAATAACACTATCTTTCATTAATATCAAATAATGGAATAAGCTTACAAACATAATTGAAATGAGACTAGCTCGGGCGATGGTAGCTTATCTCTGAGAAGAGATGTGGCGGCTACATGCCTCTGAAATGAGTTACAATGAGGCTTAAGGGCCTTTTTATTATTGAACAATAAGAGAAAAACCTAAACAACCAAAACCCTAACCCGAGGAGATGTAACACCAAGAATTTATGGGCCCCGTTGGGGTTAGTTGGGCAACCAACTTCCCAGGGTTGTAAATTGGTCATGTTATCTCTATTTGATGCACATGATACCTCATTGGAAATATATCTCCGAGGACTACAACTAAAACTGTGATTTCAGTGAATTATCCTGGAGGAATTAGGGCCTCAAAATGACTCTGAAAGTCCAAGACCTGAAAAACTACCAAAAATACTAAATTGTGCTACAATTAAGGAAACTGAAAAATTGAAAGAAACAATGGTGGGGGTACACGTGGAATAGGCAAGTGGCCACCAATATCCACTTGGATCATTCCTCCCCCCTTAGGAAACAATGTTCTCCATTGCATTGAGTTCCTCCATGAGATGAGGAAACTTTTGTTGAACTTGGTCCCTAGTGAGCCATTTTCCTTGGTGCAGGATTCGGTCAGCTTTGACAACTTGATACAGTTGTATCTTCTACTGGTGAGTGTTCTTGATCTACATTTCCATGGTCTGATCAGTTGCAACTTGTTCCATGCAGTTTGGATTTAACTCTGTTGGTGTGATTTGTTCTGTAATGTTGGATGTTTCCAGTAATGGTGGAAACTATGGCCGAAGGTGATCCACATTGAACACTGGGTGCAAGCCAAGGAATGGGGGAATTATGAGCTCAAAATCATTATCTCCCATAGCCTTGGTGATGGTGTATGGCCCATATCGAAGCGGGTGAATCTTATGGTGGGGCTTGGCGAGGCGCTCCTTCTGCAAATGTAGCCAAACGTTGTCGCCCACCTGGAACTTGTGTGGCACCTGATGCTGATCATGCCACTGCTTGTGCTTAGCATTGTCTTTGTCCAATATGTCATGGACCTATTGGTGGATGTGTTGAATGTTCTCAATGAAGCTATTTTCATTATCAACTTCGAACTGGACATGAGTCGAATCTCCCTGAGTCGTTGCTAATGGTATGGCCACATCAATGGGACAAAGTGGCTGGAATCCCAAGCCCACTTGAAAAGGGTTGTGGCCAATAGAACTATGGAGAGCTTGGTTGTAGCTGTGTTGGACATAGGGGAGGCTCTCATCCCATGTGCATGGTTGCTTTGAGTTATACATGCGCAGAATGTGTACAATCATCCTATTGACGACCTCTGTTTGGCCATCAGTTTGGGGATGGAAAGTTGTGGACTTAGTGAGCTTGGTGTCCAGCATCAACCAGAGACTGGACCAAAATGCATTGAGGAACCTACTATCCCGATCTGAGATGATAGACTGTGGGATCCCAAAGTGTACCCACACTTGTTCAAAGAAGAGTTTAGCAGTGGCTCCTGCTGTGATGCTCTTCTTGCAAGCTGCCATAATGGCCATCTTCGAGAATCTGTCGACGAACACAAAATCACAGTCGTTGCCATGCTTAGTAGAAGGAAGGCCTAACATGTAATCCATGTAGATGGATTCCCAAGGTCGACTAGGGGTAGGCAACGGAGTATAGAGACCTTGCTTCTTGATGGTCAGTTTGGGAATGACGCAGGCAGTGCAGGATCTTATGTACTTCCGACATCCTGTCGAAGATTTGGGTAGTAGAAATACTTCTGTAGTACTGCCACCATTTTCTCGACCACAAAATGACCAGTGGCCAGATTGTAGTGCACTTCCCAAATCATCTTTGCACGCTCGCTTGAAGGAACACAAAGGTATCCCAAGTGGCATAACAGAGCATCCTGGAGGCGAAAATATGGAACTTGCTGACCCTCTAAGAGCGTATGGTACATGTTGCTGAATTTTAGGTTGCTTTTGTAGAGAAGTGGCCAATCAGAAGTCTCGTTCCCACAAGAGTTGAGCACAGTGGTTAACACCATGATCGGTGGTCAGTTGCGGCAATCTGCAACATTATTTGTGCTTCCCTTCTTGTACTTTATATTCAAATGTAACTGTTGCGCGTATGTGGAGCACTTTTGATGGCGATCATTCTACAGCTTCCCTTGTGTCTGTATGAACTGCAAGGGTAGGTGGTGTGTGTGGATGACTGTTTCCTTCCCCAAAATGTAATGCTTCCATTATCGGAAGGTCTACACAATGGAATACATCTCTTTGTCATAAGTGGGATACTTCCAAACTGTGTCCGAAAGTGTCTCACTGTGATATGCCACTGGATGCCCTTGTTGAGTAAGGACTACCCCAATAGCATAGTCAAAGGCATCAATTTCGATATCAAATGGTTGTTGCAAGTTTGGTAATGTGAGAACTGGTGTAGAGTAGAGGCGATGTTTCAACTCTGCAAATGCCTTCTGTTGAGATTCATACAAAAATATTTTTTCTTTCGCTCCTCCTTTGGGTACTTGACTCAAGGGCCAAGTGATATGACAAAACCCCAAAAAGAACCTATGGTAAAAATTGGCAAGACCCAGAAAGATGTAGAGATCTATCAGAGTAGTTGGTCTTGACCAATATTGAATGACCTGGATCTTGGATGGATCCACATGAACCCTCGTTCATCAATAATGTATCCCAAATACTGAACCTGGGTCATGCCAAAAGTGCATTTCTCCAAATTGGCACAGAGCTTGTGTTACTACAATGTTTGGAGAACCTGTCGGATGTGGTGGAGGTGCTCTTCCCAACTCTGGCTAAAGATCAGGATGTCATCCAAGTATACCACTAAAAATGAGTTGGTGAATGGCCGCAAGATGTCATCCATTAGCCTCATGAAGGTTGCAGAAGCATTCGTCAACCTGAAAGGCATAACCAACCATTCGAAAAGGCCCTTCTTGGCTTTGAAGGTAGTCTTCCACACATGAGAGGGTTCGATTAGTACCTGGTGATATCTGGACTTCAAGTCGATCTTGTTGAAATATTCTGCACCCTTGAGATGGTCCAAAAAGTCATCAATCCATGGATTGTTCCGGACAGTGATCTTGTTCAACACCCAATATTCAATACAGAGTCTCCAAGTCCCATCCTTCTTTTGTACCAACATGATCGGGATCTCACAAGGTGATGAACTTGGTCAAATGTGACCTTTCTGTAACAACTCCTGAATTTACCTCTTGATTTCATCGTTTTCTAGAACGAAGCACCAATAGATTGGTCCATTCGGTAGCGGTGCACTTGGGGTCAGATCGATGGAGTGCTTGACCTAACAGTGCAGAGGCACGCATGTGGGGGAGGTGAAGATGTCCTTGTTCTCCTCCAAGGCCTTGTCCCTCTATCGTTGTCGTGCGGGGGGGCCTTGTCTGGAGGTTGTGGCCACCATCTTCTTCTTTCCTTGAGGGTGTATCATTAGGAAAACAAACTTCCCATTTTTTGTAATGAGCTTACTGCATTGTTCTGTAGTAACCAGAGAGATGGTGGTAGGCGATGCTACCTCTGCTATCTTGTACAACTTATTTCCCAATGTAACAATAACAGTGCAAGGCCTTGACTCATACACAACATGTCACTTCCACAAGTATGGTTGGCCTAATAATACATCACAAACATCAAGGGGAGAAACATCACATAATACCTCATCCGTGAAGGGCTTGATGCTATATGGAAGGCGACATTGTTGGTTCACGCGCAGATCCCATCCTTGGTGAAGCTACTTGATGGTGTATAGTTGTGGGTGTGTTGTGGTCAGTAAGCCTAGCCGCTTCAAGACCTTTGCTGCAATGAGGTTCTTTTGGATCCTGCTATCGACAATGAATTGTAGCGAGGAACCCTTTACCCACATGTGGGAGTGGAAGAGACGCTCCTCCTCCTCTAGGTCTTTGGGTTCCTCTTTCTGGACCTTTGTAGTAACGATGGTGATGTTGGGCTATGCATCAATAATATGATTCTCTTTTTTATTCCCTTTGTTGGGTTCAGACTCAAAGTTGGAACATGCCTTTGATTCTGAAGCCTTCAGCTCAGCCACTAGTGACAGCATGGCCCAACACTCACTTGTGTTGTGGGTGGAGCTCTTATGGAACTCACACCACTTTCCCATGTCCTTATTTGGCTTCTCAGTGTTTTCCTTTGCTTGTGGCCTTGGCAGGTTGTCTTGGGTCATCCCGCCTTGGCTTTGTCCTTTGTTCTTCAGTTTGGGGGAACCTTTCTCTTGCTTCAGATTCGTAGATCCAAAGTCTCGCTTCTTCTGTTTTAACTTTTGTTTGATCTTGGTGGCATATCAGTATGTCGTGCCGAGCAATGAGATGTCCAGGAAATCCATCTCATCCTGGACGTATCTATGTAGGTAGCCATGGTACTTGAGTACCAAATGTTTCTCAGAATCCTTGATACCCAACTTCGTGCGAAGGGTATGAAAAACATTAGTAAACTTCGACAAATCTTGGTCCTTTCCATGCCGCAACGTGGTTCACTTTTTGTATTTGTCCTCGTAGCTCCCGACAGGGTAGTACTGCTCCTTGATGGCGTCCCAGAATGAATTCCAGGTGAGAGAAACTGAGAACAGTGAGGTCGTACTTTCATCCTTCTACACACAATAGGTTTCCCACAAGTCATTGACATAGGGGGCGGCTTTGAGAAGAGAAAAAGTAATATTTTCTCTGCTGGAAAAATCATGAACAAAAAGATATCCATCTAGAAGATTCAACCATTTATTCATGGCGCCTACATCTGTTTGGGCCTCAAATATGGGAATGTCAAAGTTTACTTGTACCTTAAAATATGCAGGAAACTCCAAAAGGTCACACTAATTGTATCCTAAATTTCCCTATTTTATACCCCATTTCCATCAAAACCAACCTCTTTTTTATCTCAATAAAAGACCCTTCTTTCCTGCACTAGTACAAGATAGTTACCCATTCCTGCACATGCTCATATTGTATATTAAGATTTATTACAACACTTTAATAATCATTTTATATGGATTTCATGCCTATTTACATATTTCTTGTAACTCATATTAATTTCCTAGAGTAATCATGGAACTTAGTATTAATTATGAATGAGTATGACTAGTGCAGGTAGATTCCTACACCACCACGAAAACTGTCTAAGATTTTTGAGAAGCCAAATCTTCCACAACGACAAGTCTCGATCCTTGAATCCAAGTTTAGTTGCTGATGAACTGAAGCAAGATAACAGGTGGTGCGCAATCAGGGAATATTTTCCAAATTTAGGTTATGGCCAAGCAAAATTCATGTGTATTATAACTGCTAGCCAAGTTTGTAATTTCAGTTTCTAAGTTTGTTCGGCTGAAAGGCCTGAACAAGAAATGTTTGTAATTAGTGAAAATAGCTAGAGCTAAAAGGATATATAAGATATAGATTATAGGTAGGAGGAGGCTAGTCAGTGAACCATCAATTGTAATTTTGTTTTATGTAATCTGGTTATCACCTCAGCTTTGGGGTTGGACTGCTCTATTATGTATATTTGCCAAATCGAGTAATACAAGAGAACTGTCATGATTTGCATACACATCATCTAAATTATCTTTGATGTATATTTGAAGTATTGAGCTTTTTCGTTCTTTAGAAGGGGAACGATCTGGTTGGCTAGGGCCCAACCAACCCAGATTGTTTACCCCTCTTGATTTTGTTATTCAAAAAGAAGGTGTGGATATTTCGTTTGTAGCTATGCGATGTGATAGTTTTAATCTTTATCTTTCAAGTTCTAATTTAAAATATCTTTTGTAGCTAACGTGTGGAACGGATTTGTGGTTTGAGATTTAGCTGTGTTACTTTGTTTATGAGATATATTTCTTGCATTTCCTTTATTCTCAGTCTTTGTTTTAACTCGTTTTTGATCGAATCGTGCAAGGAACTCTTCCTGCACCAGTGCATGTTGTTTCCTGCACTTTGGTTTAATCATTCGGTTGCAGTGAATAGTGAATCACTTATTTGCATGTTATTTCTAGTTATTTTGCAAGTGAATGAATCATTAACTTAGTAATTGTCTTCAGTATTAAAAGTACATCTTTAGAGGATTAGGAAGCAATTGCATAAAATTATTATAAACATATTATACTTGCAAAGAACATAAGCATTTTTTAATGGATTACTAAAGTTAGTTAACACATGCAAAACACTTAGACTACTATTTGATTCTTTGAAGTGCTTTTATTTCATGAAGTTTATTTCCTTTGCAAGGTTTAATGAATTGAAGCATTTCCCTTTTCATAGATAATTTACTTCAGAATTTCATTTATAGTTGCAATTCTTTTTCAGCACATCTTTCAGTCCTTTCGAAAGTAATTTGGAAACTGGGTGAAGGAAGCTCTACCTCGGTACAAGAGTTGGTCTCTTGTCACATAAACAGAGTGCTCTAAGCCCTTATGCTTAGATCACCTTCACTAAGACATAAGTCTTCAGTAAGGAAGGTCACATATACTTTTGCACAGAGATATCGTACCTGCACTAGTGCAAGCAAACTGTAACAATGCAAGGACAAGTTGTTTGTGTGGAAGGAAGATCAGAAGGAAGAAATAATTCTACAAGGGCCCACTTGTCAGACTGTTAGCCATCCATCTGAAGATGAACATAGCATTTTATTACAACATTTAAGATTGTTTCCATTGTGTGGAATTTCTTTAATTGATTTACATGCAATTTTTCTTTTGCATTCCATCACTAGAGTTGCTTTGGTGTCAATTACCTTTCTGATTGTTTTCTGCCTGATTCTGCAAAGCATTTCCTTTAAGAAGTAGGATTAGAGATAGGAAAAGTTCATACCATTTTTGTCATTGCCTATGCTTCATCTCTAAGTTTATGAAACCCTTGGGTTGACAATTAAGTGTTGAGGAGTTTGATCAAACACAATTACTGCACCCAACATTTTGGCACCATTGCCGGGGAGGCCATTTGAATTGGTAAGAATTTTCCATTTTTTGCAATAGGGGTAAGTCTGCTATTATTTTTTCCCTGCAGTGTGCTTCTATTGTTTGAAGGAATTGATAGGTGCCGATTTATTTTTTTGAAACTTGCAGATTTTATTTGAATTTCGTTTTTTCATTTTCCGAAATCAATGCCTAAAAGAGGTAGGGGTCCGAAGCCCACTAGGGGCAAAGAAACACTTACAAATCTGAAACCAAAACTTATATTGGGACTTCTTTTTCAGGAATAAATTCCAAACAAACTTAGACTCATCACGCAGGAACAGTCCACCTAGGCCCTGGTAGTAGTGGTGCAAGTGTGACACAACCCATAAAGAGGAAGAAGGGGATTATTGGAATCCATAATGAGCCTTCTTAGCCTATTAAGAGAGGTTTAGGTGGAAGAAAAACAATGGAAGATATGGAAGACCATGTAAAAGGAAGTGATGAAAATTAGGTAAATGAGGAACAATTCACTTTCGGATTCCTAATTGTGGATCTTGATACACAAGTACAAATGAAAAACATTTCACCATCAGCTCTTCCTCATTTTTATGGTAAGGTACATGAAGACCCAGACTCTTTCTTATTCAAGTTTTATATTTTGTGTAGAAGTTATGATTATCCATCTGATGCCCATAAGTTAAAGTTGTTTCCTACAACTCTCAAGGATGCAACACTCTGCTAGTTCATGGGACTAGGAGGAAACACTATATCTTCTTGGGAGCAAATGAAGAGAGTGTTCTTGTCAAAATATCAGGAATATTGTAAAACTAGAGATATTCAAGATGAAATCTTTACTATTGTGCAAAATGATGATGAGACTTTAGAGGACTACTTGGAGAGATTCCTTATATCCTTCAAAGGTCAAAGCGAAAATTTGATCCAAGTACCATTAGAACCTTGTTCTTACGTGGGTTCACTGATGATGCTAGAAATAATTGAAATCTATTAGGACAAGGGGATATTTCTCAAAATTCTTTTGATCAGATATATGACTTGTACAGGAAATTCTCGAGGAACCAATATAGATCTGGTAAAGGAATTCATAATAAAAATAGAAAAATCGAATCTATTGATGCTATGATTATTGGATTAGAAAACAAAATGGACAATATGAAAATTGAAATAATGAATATTGTTAGTAAACAAATAGACTCTTTGAAGTTGCAGCAGAAACTTGTAGAAGAGCAGGATATATTGTCTATTTTCTATCCTAAATGTAGAAGAAAGCATCCTTTAAGAGAATGTCCTCTAGATATTAAAGAAACTAGTAAATGTGCAATTTGTCCAGATAACCATGCTAAGATAAATGTCCCTCTATACCTCGGCAGAAAATTGTGTTTTAAGGGGGACAACCTGAAGCTGAATCACTGCATGCCATGGGAGCACAAAGGAATTGGCCTCGGGTAAGTATAGGTATTGTTCCTAAATCTCCACCACATTTTTTTGGGTATAACGCACATTCATATTCCTATCCTAACACTGGTCACTCTCAGCATTGGCAGCATGGGAATCAATATCAATATGGGCAACCCTCCCAATCTTGGCAACAAGGATGGAGAGGGCCAAACCATTCACATCATTCACATAATTCCTATCATGCACCTATGCAATCATACCCTCCTACATATGCACCTTACCCAATGCCTCAACCATCATTACCTCAGTTGAGTCAACCTATGCCACCATTACCGTTACCTCCACTTTTTCAACCTTCTCAGCTACCTCCTCAACCTTTACCAAACCCCAATAATAAAGCGGTACAAATGATTCATTCTATGAACCCGCTTTCTTCATCCAGATTTCAGACTGTGCCAGTTGGAGTCAATGGTCTCCAATTGAGATCAGAGAAGGTAGTCGCCTCAAAAAATCAAAAGCATCCCATGGTAATTATCAATGAGAAAGGAGAGGAGGAAACTCCTGACCATTCTGAAAAAGATGACACCATTCAGCCTATCCCTGTACATTCTGAGCCCTTGTCATCTTCTTCCAACTAACCTCCCTATCCAAAGAGGTTAGTTGTGGAGAAGAAAGACCCCATTCCTGAGTCTAGCCTGGTTTCTGAGCTTAGGAACCTTTTTATAAGGGTACCTTTGCTCCAAGCTATCAAAGAGATCCCCATCTATACAAAAATCATTAGGGAACTCTTTCTCAAGAAGCCGGGAAGGAGAAGATTGGAACCCCAAACCATTCAATTTTGTTGGTAGAGTAGCAGAGTTAATGACGGGATGTATGCACATGGAAAAATATACCGACCCCAGAAATCTTATTGTCTATGTTTATATAGGTGATGTCCTTGTCTCCAATGCACTTATAGACCTAGGGGAAGCCATTAATATTATGACCGAGAAAACAATGGATCAACTTGTGTTGGTCCATATTCATCCTACTCTCGGTATGCTTGAACTGGTAGATCGATCTACAATCAAGCCAGAAAGGGTGTTGGATGGTGTGCTCGTTTCCCTAGATTCTTGGGAATATCCCGCAGATTTCATTTTGCTTCAGCCAAAGAACCTTGTGGAAGGGCATCCCTTGATCTTGGGATGACCATGGCTTGCTATGCCCGATGCTTATATTGGATGTCGTTTTGGTGATATGTATATTTATTATGGAGATTATAGAAAGAAAGTCACGTATATCCACCCGCTAGATCTATTCGGGAACTCCGAGACACTTTATGGTTAGACTACAGTAGTGATGAGGAGACTCAGCCTGTTTCCTTGATACATCAGAATGTTGAGTCCTCACAGGAGGGTGAGATTCAAGACTTCGTAAACAATCTAGACACTATGCCTAATTTCGAGTCATTGAGTCATATTTTTAGTCTAGATTTTCAGGAAGGATATGACTCTCTAGCGACACCTTTGTGTACTCTTGAGCCTGACACTACTCTTGTTGATATTAGTCCAGGGAAATCGTTGTATATCAGTTTAGACTTGGATCCTTCTCAACGAGAGCAGCTTGTGAATTTGTTGCGAAACCATCTTGATGCCTTTGCATGGGGTTATGAAGATATGAAAGGCATCCATCCTGAAACTTGTACACACCATATCTATATTCAGGATGGAGCCGGACGTGTCCAACAACCCCAAAGGCGAATGAACCCATCTCTAAGAGACGTTGTAAAGGAAGAATTGCAAAAACTCTTAGATGTTTATTTTATCTATCCCATTTCTGACAGCCAGTGGGTCTCTCCGTTAGTATTAATCCCAAATAAAGATGGGAGATGGCACATTTGTATTGACTACAAAGAATTGAATAAAGCCACTCTTAAATATTACTTCCCCCTTCCTTTCATCGATCAGGTACTCGATACCCTTACTGGTAAGTAATTTTCTTTTCTAGACCACTTTAGCAGATATAACCAGCTACAAATAGCACCCGAGGATCAAGACATAACCACTTTTACATGTCCATGGGGTACATTGTTTATCGAGTGCTTCCCTTTGGGCTATGTAATGCCTCGAATACCTTTCAAAGGGTGCAATCTTGGCTATTTTTTGTTGAAATTGAATGCATAGAAATCTATTTGGATGATTTCGCTGTGTTTGGTGATTCATTTCAAGAAGCCCTCAAGAATCTAGAAAAAGTGTTTATTCACTGCCAAGAAGCTCATCTCGCCTTGAGTGACAAGAAATGCACATTAATGTGCAAGGCGGGAGTGGTTCTTGGCCATCTTATTTCTGACAAAGGTATCCAGGTTGACCCTGCAAAAATAGAAGTCATTTTGAGTCTTCCTATACCCAAAACTCAAAGGGAAGTGAGAGGTTTTATAGGACATGTGGGCTACTATAGGAGATTCATTGAGAATTTATCAAGGATAGCTACCCCCCTTTTTCGACTTTTAGCTAAAGATAGTGAGTTTTCTTGGTCCACAACTTGCCAATAGTCTTTTGAGACATTGAAGGAAAAATTGGTTCAGGCACTGGTATTGAGAGGACCAAATTGGTCCCTACCATTTCATATTTCCTATGATGCCTCAGATACTGCTGTAGGTGCAGCTTTAGGACAAGAAGAAGACAAACAATCTTATGCTATTTATTTCATTAGTAAAAAGTTGTCACCCGCTGAACTCAATTATACGGTTACTGAGAAAGAGTTTTTAGCTGTAATTTTTTGCATTAATAAATTCAGACATTATATTACAGGATATGAAGTTTTTGTACATACTAACCATTCCGCTATAAGATATTTGATGAATAAACCATTAACTAGCAGTAGAGTGACCAAGTTGTTACTATTATTACGGGAATTTAATATTACCATTGTTGATAGACCAGGAAAGTCAAATGTAGTAGCAGATTATCTTTCAAGATTAAATAATCCTGGTAAAGAAATTCTTGTTGACGATTATTTTCCCGACGAACATCTTTTTGCTGTGTTAACAAAATCTCCATGGTTTGCTGACATAACTAACTATTTAGTCACCAGAAAATTACCAGCTCACTTATCTGCTCGTGAAAAGCAGAATATCATTCAGAAAAGTGTTGAATTTTCCTGGATCCAAGGATACCTCTTTTACACCATAGAAGATCTCGTTATCCGTAGATGTGTAAGAGAGGAAGAGGTGTTTGATATCTTAAAATATGCCCATGATGAACCTTGTGGAGGTCACTTCGTTGATAAGCAGACTACATACAAAGTGTTACGATCTGGCTATTTTTTGCCTTCCTTGTTCAAGGACACCAAACAATATGTCAAGTGGTGTGATAGCTGTCAGTGAATTGGCCAACCTAATCAGACCAATGAAATGTATTTATGTCCTCAGGTTATGATTAAGCCTTTTCAAAAACAGGCCATTGATTTCTTAGGAACAATAAATCCTGTATCATCAAATAAAAAGCATATTTTGGTTTGTACAGATTTTGTTACAAATTGGGTAGAAGCTAAAGTTGTTTCTTTTGCTACTGAAAGAGTTGTTGTTAATTTTTTTTTTACTGAAATATTTACTAGATTTGGTGTGCCTAGAGAAATTGTTTCTGACAATGGATCACATTTTATTCCTAATCTGGTACAGGGTGTGATGGAGCAGTACAAAATACGGCACAAGAAATCTACACCCTATCACCCACAAGAAAATGGTCAGGTGGAGCCCACGAATAATGTGATTGAGTCCATCCTCACAAAGACAGTAAACATGCACAGAAAGGATTGGGCTGAAAAATTCCAGGAAGCATTATGGGCCTATCGAACCACTTGGAGAAACAACACAGGACACACACCATATGAGCTAGTGTATGAGAAACAAGTCCTCTTGCCGATAGAATTCCATATAAAGACTTTCAGGACTGCAGTCCAATTGGGACTAGATCTCTCTAAAGCACAACAACAACGCCTTCTACGATTAAAAGAGTTAGATGAAATCCAAAGGGATGTTATTCAACAGAGCATCTTGGTTCAATGGCAGCGCAAGAAGTGGCATGACAAGTCCATTCAGAAGAAGCAGTTCCAACCAGGTGATTGGGTACTCCTTTATGATTCGAGATTCAAAAATTTTAAAGGAAAATTCCATACACGCTGGATGGGACCCTATGGGGTGGTAAAAGTGTTCGAAAATGGAGCGGTAGAAATAAAAACTATTGATGGACGAAATTCTGTGTTCCTAGTAAATGGGAATAGGTTGAAGGTATATTTTCAGCCCCTTACTAAAGGAGATTTTATGCAGCAAGTCCAACAGCCATTTGAAAAGGAGTTGGTAGGTGATAACGCCGACTTGTTGAAGAATTGATTAGTTCTTCTCCTTATTAAGAAAATATAATCAAAGAAAAAATAAAAATAAAAATGACAAAATAAAAAAGTATAAAAAGAAAAAAAATTCCTGTAATTATGAAAATCAATTAACGGACATGATTGCCGAAGGATCAACCTAAAAACCAGCATGCTGGCAGGAAGATCAAAATTTTAATAAAAAAGGAATGTTACTTGATTTTTAGATATGTTGGCTGCCACCAAGAAGAAGCAAGTTCACGAAACCGAGCACTTACCCAAGTTTGGGGTAACTAGCATGGACATTTTTATCGAAGTAAACACTTACGTCCCGCTGCAGTTATTTTTTTCCCGCACCAGTGCAAATAGATTTCAAGGTAAAAACATTGTCTTTCTTTTATTTCCCATTTTGAAATTTCCCACTAGTTTATTTTCTAAATTCCCCAATGAATTACCTTCCTCTTTCTTCCGAGAAACTGCCCTTACCCGTTTTCGTAAAATCCCTTTTTTCCCTTGAATTTTTTTCCACATCCTATTTCGTTTATCCCTCTTGGTGATATTATTTCTGAAATCCCTGCTGTAATATTCCTTCCCATTCTAAATTTTTTACCCCTTTCCCACTTCTTTATTTCCTCATAAATTGATTGTAGAATTTGATGCAGTCAATCCAAAAGGCATGTTCAAGAAACACCAAAGGATGGCGAATAAATTTTTCTTGTATAATGAGGCAAATTTTTTTTTCCCAGCTACAAAAGTATGTCCTATCAAATTATTTGTTTGGTAAAAGTCTCTGGTGCAAGCACAACGCAATGCAAGCACAACAGTGCAAGCAGGTTTGGTGCAGAAACGCAGTTGACTGTGAAAGCAATTTACACAGTCCTGGAGTGGTTTCTCAGGGATATTTATGGTCCTGTGCTTTCCTACATATGTTTTAATATGTTATCTCATTCCATGTTTTAATTGATGCTTTGTTTCATTATTTACTAATCTAGGAACAAATCTTTAAAGTGAAAGATGTGTAAGGTTTGAAATCTAATCTTTTTAATAAATGTTGAAGTATGTCTGATTGAATTATGATGCTAACTGTGGGATGGTACGACTGTTTGATAAACCTACATACCCTCCTTTAAATGATTCCGCACTGCCTGACCATTATTAGTTTACCCACAATCCAATCATTGTAGCCATTGCGCCACTGCCGCCTATACCGCCATTGCATCCAATCATTATGATTCACCCATAGCGGGCTGACATGAATCAACACTTGATATGGGGGTGGGATGTTACATCATGGCTAGGTGAGTGGGTCTGAAAAGATGGAGGGTGATGAACCTCCAGTATAAAACTCTCGGCAAACGTTGGAGTCACTCAGAAATTCCTTCAAGGGTGTGAATAGACGAAGTGGAGTGTGGTTCGGGATGGAACCTGTGAGGAGTGAACCATTGTCTTTGCAGGAAATTGAACCAACTGATGAGTACATGAATAGTCTTGCACTATTGCAAGAATCTGGGTTCCTGCCATTCCTACAGAAGTTTGACAGGTTTGACATGGCGGTGGTCTTAGAATTCGCAAAGAAGTTCAAAGAAGGTTGAGTCAGGGTCAGGTCCTTAAAATTCAAAATTACAGAGGAGTTCATAGCACAAGCCATAGGCTTGCCACTTACATGGGAGCCCTGGTTTAAAAAGGAGCGGTTCGTGAAGAAGTGTTGGCATCGATTCATGGTCGACAAGAAAATTAAGATCGATTAGAGAAATGGACTTCCACAGACTACCATGGTCGGGAAGTGCTGAGATCTAATGTTTATACTGCAGAAGTTTCTAACTAGAGAAGGATGATATAACTTGGCATTTGTATACCACCTTCAATTGTTGTTGCATTTCAAAGCAAGAAAATTGATTGATTTTACTCACTTCTTGCTCACGAGCCTTAAGAAGATGGTGAAAAATGTGCAGAGTGGAAGTGCAAGCCAGGTTGTAAATAAGCTCTGTCATCATGGGCTTATTACGATGTTAGTCAAGAAGAAGTTAGAAGAAAATGGGATAATGTGGGGAGCATTTCTGAAAGAATTCCAAGCGATGGGTGCAGAAGAGTCTGCTAGCATAAGTACAGGTAAGAAGAGAAAGGCGGGGACATTGTCTCCTGCCAAGCGGCAAGGTAAACGTTCACTAGTACAAGAAGAGAAGAGGGTCGTTGAGAACACTCCACCCTCAGAAAAGAAGAGGAAGACCAGAACCTCGATGAGGAGGAAGATTGTCGCCCAAGGTATGAGCCAGTCAAGTTCTCCAATCGTAATCGATGAAACACCCCAAGTTTCCCCCACACGTCATAATCGCTCGGTGCTTGCAGACGCAGTGGCACACACTGTAGAAGATGAGGAGAATGCAGAAGATGACGTCCCGTTGTCAACATTTGTCAGCAGGCTAAGGAACAGAAAGACGATGTTGACACTGCATACTGGTGAAGTCCAAGCAGAGGAGAACGAAGAGGAACAACATGCAGAGGGCCTTCATAATTTCAATGAACCAGACGTAGAGACCCTTAATGATTTCGAGGAGCGGGGTACTAAAGACCCTGCGATTTTTGAAGGTCAAGGTATTGAATACCCTGCAATGTTAGAAGGTCAGGGTATCGAAAACCCTGCAGTGCTCGAAGGACAGGGTACTAAAGTCCTTGGAGTTGTAGAAGAATAGGAAACCGAAGCCCCTATTGATTTGGAAAGATAGCGTGATGAATCCCCTGAGAAGCTAGGAGAACAAGGTGTTAAGACCCCTAGAGAATTGAGTGCAAAAGGCACATAGATTGGTGAGGGAATCAAAGCCCTCATTGATGAGAAAACCCTGAGTATAGAAACCCTCGGCGATGTCATAAAGTAGGCTTTCGACATCATTGACCTTGATGATGATGGGACTTGTTTCGAGTCTGTGGTAGAAAAGACATTCACACCCGAAGATCTTAGCACAGCACCCTCCACTCTCTTCCTCAATAGCAGAATAGTAGATTTGGAGCAACACGTCCACGACGTGGAGGCTTGAACCAAGTCATGAAAGAGTAGAGTTGGCATAAGCAGAGCGAGATGGAGTTACTTGCATAAGTAAAGAGGCAGAAGAAACAAGTAGAGGTATGGAAGTATCGGGCTTCCAAATGTTATATACGCGTCGAGAAGGTGACTAAGCAGCTGCGAAAAAACCCGAGACAAGAAGCCAAATATAGTAAAGGAAGGAATAAACATTGAATATCAGGACTGAGGAGTTGGCCATTCATTTTTTAACTTTTTTTGCAGAGGTAAAACATTGTGTGAGGGCACACAACAACTTAGGGATGGGAGGATGTTGGTATCCTAAATTTCCCTATTTTCTACCCCATTTCCATGAAAATCAACCTATGTTTTATCTCAATAAAAGACCCTTCTTTCCTGCACTAGTACAAGATAGTTACCCATTCCTGCACATGCTCATATTTTATATTAAGATTTATCACAACACTTTATTAATCATTTTATATGGATTTCATGCCTATTTATATATCTTTTGTAACTCATATTAATTTCCTAGACTAATCATGGAACTTAGTATTAATTATGAATGAGTATGACTAGTGCAGATAGATTCCTGCACCGCCACGAAGACTGTCTGAGATATCTGAGAAGCCAAATAGTCCACGAGGATGGGTCTCGATAGTTGAATCTGAGTTGAGTTGCTAATGAACTGAAGCAGGATAACAGGTGGCGTGAAATCAGGGAATATTTTCCAAAGTTAGGTTACGACCAAGCGAAATTCATGTGTATTATAGTTGTTGGCCAAGTTTGTAATTTCAGTTTCTAAGTTTGTTCGACCAAAAGGCCTAAACAAAAAATGTTTGTAGTTAGTGAAAACGGCTAGAGCCGAAAGGATATATAAGATATAGATTATAGGTAGGAGGAGGCTAGTCAGTGAACCATCAATTGTAATTTTTTTTTTATGTAATCTGGTTATCATCTTAGCTCTGGGGCTAGACTGCCCTGTTATGTATATTTGTCGAATCGAGTAATACCAGAGAACTGGCATGATTTGCATACACTACGTCTAAATTATCTTTGATGTATATTTGAAGTGATCAGATTTTTTGTTCCTTAGAAGGGGAATGAGCTGGTTTTCTAGGGCCCAGCCAACCTAGCTCGTTTACCCCTCTCACTTTCGTTATTCAGAAAGAAGGTGTGGATATTTCGTTTGCAGTTGTGCGATGTCATAGTTTTGATCTTTATCTTTCAAGTTCTGATTTAAAATATCTTTTGTATCTAACGTGTGGAATGGATATGCAGTTTGAGATTTAGTTGTGTTTACTTTGTTTATGAGATATCTTTCTTGCATTTCCTTTATTCTCAATCTCTGTTTTAATTCATTTTTTATCGGATCGTGCAAGGAACTCTTTCCTGCACCAGTGCATGTTGTTGCCTGCACTTTTGTTTAATCATTCGGTTGCAGTGAACAATGAATCACTTCTCTGCATATTATTTCCCATTATTTCACAAGTGAATGAATCATTAACTTAGTAACTATCTCCAGTATTAAAAGTACATCTTTAGAGGATCTGAAAGCAGTTGCATAAAATTATCATAAACATATTATACTTGCAAAGAACATAAGCATTTTTGAATGGATTACTAAAGTTAGTTAACACATGCAAAACACTTAGACTATTGTTTGATTCTTTTGAAGTTCTTTTATTTCATGAACTTTATTTCCTTTGCAAGGTTTAATGAATTGAAGCATTTCCTTTTTCATAGATAATTTATTTCAGAATTTGATTTACAGTTGCAATTATTTTTTGGCACATATTTTAGTCCTTTCGAAAGTAATTTGGAAACTAGGTGAAGGAAGCTCTGCCTCGATACAAGAGCTAGTCTCTTGTCACAGAAACAGAGTGCTCTAAGCCCATAGGTTAGAGCACCTTCACTAATAAATAAGTCTTCAGTAAGGAAGGTCACATATACTTTTGCATAGAGATATCATACCTGCACTAGTACAAGAAGATTGTAACAGTGCAAGGATAGGTTGTTTGTGTCGAAGGAAGATCAGAACGAAGACATAATTGATCCGAATTAGATCCTTGAAAATTATCAGAGTTTCTATGACTGTTTCAAATTATGTCAAACTTCAAAATCTTGTGAACAATGAGTTAGTAGGAAGGAGCTCTGGACAGTGGCAGTTTGTAGCCAGCACGGAACAATGAGGACCCTCGGTCAAAGCATACTGATCGTTGGCCCATGGAGACCACGCAGTGGCGCAAACTAGCAAATATGGAGTCCAGATCAGAAAACAGAGGTCGTTTTTTATACATGATTAGCGCAAAGTGCTAATCGCATAATCGCGTATCGCAGGATAAAAACCTTAGAGAAGGAAAATCCCTGGCACCTGGTCATGTGAAAAACAGGGAAAACCGTGGGAAAAGCGCTAAAACTGACAAGCGGGTCTCGCGCTCCAAAACCAGTGGAATATCGGAGGCATTTCAAGCAGTAAGCGAGTTTGGCAGAGGACCAAGCGATGCCATACATTGAATGATGCGTGTCCGGTGGATGAGAGAGAAAACCGCTCTCATCGCAGGGTAACGGTTGAGAAACTCACCCGTGCGATAAAAGCGATGACTGTAGGATCTGGAGGCCCCAGATCAATGGCGGAGATTGCACCCAATGGGAGACCAGATTTGGTGGAAGAATAAGATGAGGCAAATGAATTTTGGGGTCCAACATGACCGCTGAGCTGGTGGATGAATCATTTCATAGAATAACAGAAATAACGACTGTTGAAGGAAAAGCTGACGCCTAGTTCGTAAGGAGACAAGTGGCCACCTCTCTATGAAACGTTACACAGTAGCGATGACACAGAAGCAAGGAATTCCAGCAGACAGAGGCAGGTGATCCGAAGAGCTGGAAGAGGAAGCGAATAGTCAAGGGATGGATTGGCTCTAAGTCATGAACAGATAGAGAAGAGGAGGAGACAGAATAAAGAGTGAAGCAAGAAGCCCAGAACGGAGAAGTCGAGTTGACCTGCAGAGCTAAGGCAACATCGAGTAGACAGAACCTAGAAGGCTTGAGAGGTTCAAGCAATCCCTATGAGGATATTTGGCGGGAACTGAGTACCAAATTGGATTCATCCCAGAAAGACCAGTTGAGGTCGAGACTTGGTAAGGGGGAGTCTGTGTACTCTAGTGGCTTGGGGAATCCAAGTACCACCCTACTAAGCATCATCTGCTATAGGAGACTCAAATTGAGCTCCTCATTGTAAAAACTCTGCTTAAAGACACAATAAAAAAAGGCCACCACTGAAAGCTGGACCAGGAGACGTAGCCCAGGAGGATTGGGTGAAGTCCTTATTAAATTGTTGTGCTTTGCATTTGCTTGTTTTGTTTCTCTCGTTGTTTTCCAGTGTCTGTTTATTTTGCAATCTTATCGATCCGTTGCCTAAGATAACATAGACACACACACCAACGCATGAGTCTGTAATACCTTCATTAATTTCCTGAGGTCACCTAGGGGTGATTTCAGATCAAGTGGTATCAGAGCTATAGGTTGTTAAGGTTAGACAAGCTTGTGCTTGATTTAGCTGTTGAATGCTAACTAGATCAAAGCTCAAATTAGGAGAAGAACAGTTGGTCGAAACTAATCTGAAATTGGAAGAGTCTATCCTCGGAAGACAATGTCAGAGGAAGGTTCTGTGGGGCCATACCCTCAATTTATAGATAGTTTCCTGGCCATAAGATCCATGGTAGAGGAAATGTATAAGTACTTTAGAAAACATAAAGATGAAGATTCATTAGGCTCCAAACAAGATAGAGGAGAAGAAGAGTCTCTCCTCCATGACCACTCAAAAGGCAAAGGGAAAGAAGAAAGCTTTCTCACACCTCCTAATAGCCCTGAACATAAAAAGAAGACATCTTTGATTAAACTAGATGTTAAATTTGATTTACCAATATATAATGGAGAGTTGAATGCAGAAACGTTGGACAATTGGATTAGACAAATTGATGTTTATTGCAGAGTGCAGAGTATTGATTCAGACAAAAGCAAGATTCAGCTGGCTAGCCTACGCCTTGGAGGCACTGCCTTGGTTTGGTGGGAAGGCAGGACCTAAGCTGACATGAAGAGACATGGTAAGACTCTTTCTGTCTGGAGTGAATCTGTTTCTACAATAAAAAATCAGTTCTATCCACTGGCCTACATGCAGCAAGCCATGATGAGCTAGCAAACTCTTCGACAATTGAAAGGGCAAAGTGTTCAAGGTTACACGCAAGAATTTAGGAAGAGAGCTTTGATTCTAGGAATCTCATTAGACTCAATTGAGACTCTGTTGAAGTACATTGGTGGTCTACACAGCTACATGAGGCACACTATCCTCATGTTTAATCCCACTAGTATAGATGAAGTATATGTTCAAGCTACGCATCTAGAAGCTAGAGGAAAGAATGAAAACCCAGAAGTTGGGGGATCATCCCAACCCACTGCAAGCAAGAATAAGGAGAAAATAAAACATAAACGGAAAGCAAAGAAGGCCAACACTGCACAGAAAAGCAAGTCTTCATGCACTCATTGTAAGAAGGATGGGCATGATGATGAACACTGTTGGATTCTGCATCTAGATCTAAGACCTAAGAAGTTTGAGGGCAAGAAGAAGAAGACTGCTGCAGCTATTCAGAAAGATTTGGGGTCGGACTCAGGACATGAAACAACCATTGCGTCCACAGATATAAAAAGTTGTCCGCTTTAGAGAATGCAAAATCAAGAAGCAGGTGTAGGAGTTTCTCGAGAAGGGGTTCATCAGACCTAGCACATCACCATGTGGATCTCCAATCATTTTGGTGAGAAAGAAATATGGCTTGTGGAGAATGTGCATTGATTACCGAGCACTGAATAAGATAACAATAAAAAATCGTTATCCCCTTCCTCACATAGATGATCTATTAGATCAATTGAAAGAAGCTATTTATTTTTCCAAGTTAGACTTGCATAGTGGATATCATCAGGTCAGAGTTGCAGAACAAGATGCATGGAAGACTGATTTCAAAACAAAGCAGGGATTGTATGAGTGGCTGGTTATGCCTTTTGGCTTAACTAATGCTCCTGCTACTTTCATGAGAATAATGAATAATGTACTCATACCTTTTCTTGATGATTTTGTTATTGTGTATCTGAATGACATTCTGATATTTAGCAAAACATGGGAAGAACATTAAAAGCATGTTAAGCGGACACTAGATGTTTTGAAAAGAGAAAAACTTTATGTTAAACTCTCAAAATGTGAATTTGACAAAACAACTTTGAATTATTTGGGACATATAGTAGGGGGTGGTGAATTGAAGATAGATCCCTCTAAGGTGGCAATCATTGTAAACTGGCCTAAATCCAAATCTGCTACAGAAGTTAGGAGCTTCTTAGGAGCAGCACAATATTGGAGAAAGTTCATTTTTAACTTTTCCTTAATTGTAGCTCCCTTACGTGCTTTAACAGGATTGAACAAGGTGTTTTAGTGGGGAGGAAAATAGTAGAAAGCCTTCGACACCTTGAAAGAAAAGATTAGTACAGCACCAGTACTAGCACTGCCAGATCTTCAAAGACCATTTGAGATCCAAAAGGATGCCAGTGAATATGCCATGGGAGCAGTGTTGATACATCACGGTAAACCCATATGTTATCATTTTGAGACATTTAATTCTGCAGTAGTTAACTATCCTACATATGATAAAGAATTGTATGCATTAGTACATAGTGTGAAAAAGTGGAAACATTACTTAATGGGCAAAGAAACAGTTATACATACTGATCATCAACCACTTCAA
>APFE031708318.1:229121-279833 GCA_000404065.3 Pinus taeda | reverse complement strand
CTCCTGCAATGGAGGAAGAAAGTATGAACGATGGTGTAAATCTTCCCAAGGTTGATCTATACCCATCATTGCTTCAAGGATTGCTTCTTCAGAAGGTAAAACTGAATCTAAGCAGTCCAAGGCAGAGGTAGAATCAAGGCTCCAAGCTAGGGCCACATCGCCATCTAACTCCTCTTTGGAAAAAGGAGTAGAATGGTCGTCTGCAGAGTTGACGATAGACTGATATCTAAGCTCAGTTGCAGATATAGGGAATGCCATTCCATTCCCTTGTCCTTCAACTAATGTGGCTGTAGGTGGAGGCAAGGTCCAAGGGTCTGAAAAATAACGAGTTCGGAAGAACTCTTCTCGAGGAGACTCCTTAGATGATGAAATGGCATTGATTTTAGTGAAAGGAGGGGGAAGATCAAAGGTACCCATCAATGAGGAATACATCCCTACTCCTAAATTCTCAGTAGGCGGACGAGGGTTATCCACTAAAGGAATAGTAGAGTCAGAGCTTGCTTGAGGATCAACTGGACAATAATCCAATTGATCAACCTTAATGATTTCCCCTCATGAGGAAAGCAAATGACACGAAACAGAGTCGAAACAATGGCGTCCATTTCGTATACCCAGTTCCTTCTTAAGAGGAGATTATAGTTGAGGTTAGCATCTACGACTTCTACTTCAATATTAACGACCTTCCCCCCAACACATATAAGAAAGGCCGGGATAATCCCATGTGGCTTATGAGAATGACCATCGAATGCAGTCAAGACGGTAGGTTAAGGAACAACCGAAGGCGATCCAATAACCTTCCAGCGTGACATCGACATGACGCACATGGAAGCTCCTTCATCAATAATGGTACGAAAAATGTTAATTTTCTGGTATGTAGACTTTATTTGAAAAGCCATATGATGAGGGAGTCGCTTTTTGACATTTAACATGTCGAAAGTGAGCACTAAAGAGTTAGTTGGATCGACTGCCCCAATCGTGGAAAGTAAAGCACTTCACTGAGCTAGACACGACTGGAGAACCTCTAAAGCGGACATGGTGCGCGGACTTTGAGCCAGATCCTCAACAATGGAGTAATTCTGGGCAACCCTAGCATTAGGATTAATAGTCGCGCGTTTAGCAGAACCTTTCGGTATTCGTGGTATAGTCTCAACAGGGGGTCGCTCAATATGAAGGTCGGTATTTCCGGGAACAGTCTTGTCCTTGGAAGTTTCAGCTTCACCATGATCACGTGACCGAGTAGCCACATGGACGTTAGAACTCATCATGAAAACATTCGATGATTTTTCCCCTTCCTGGTTGCCCCCTGCGGAGGTTCCAGGGTTTGAACTCACGCCAACAAGAAGTTGTTGCCCTTGGGGAAAAGGGTTGGTTAACATAGCTTGAAACTAGAAGTCCCTTGCTGCCCTAACAAGTGCTGAGTGTCTTCAATCTTGGGGCAAAGATGAGTTAAATGGTCTCCACTGCACAACTTGCATGGAAACTTGACTTTCTTTTTAGACTCATTTCTACCACCACCAGCATTATTGCCGGATTTATTTGCGTCAGGTTTCCCATCCTGGTTCTTTTTCTTACCTCGTCCTTTCTTTTTCCCATTGGAATTTTGATTTCCTTTGGGGTTATCAGATTGGATGACATTAATCGAAGAGGTTTGGGAAGCCGACGGGTTAGACGATGTGACTTGGTTGTTAGAAGCAGTTTGTAAAGACAACTGCTGCAATTGGTTCAACAAGTTCACTATATTCGTGTATATTGACCCAACGATACCATTCGCGTGGGGACCTGGCTTCAACTTAGCTATGTCAACCTTAGACCTAGGAGCATTTGGAAAGTATTTTTGTAGGATCCCAGAATGATAATAGATCAATTCTAATTGTTGGGCCCTAAAAATGGCTTGCTCCTCAGAATAAACTCCAGACATGGAGACATCCTTGGAGATCTCAGGTTGTAAGGATTTCAAAAACCATTCGAGACGGTACTCCAGAGGGATTTCGACTTTAATGAGCCTCTTTCTCCGTCTCCATTCCTGAGTATGATGAGAAATGTGAGTTGCCTTATCCTGAAAAAAAGTGGCCAGTAGTTCAGTTCCGTCATCATAACGGACAGGCAACTGAAAATGATTTAAGAAAATATTGGCTAAGTCAGCGAAAGATGTAAAGCTACCCCCTGGCAACTCTATATACCATTTGGCCGCATTATTAGTCAAGGTGCGTTGAAAGAGTCTCAACCTAATCGAGTCATCAATAAGGGAGTTAGATGAGCACCACAAATGGAATGTGGTTACATGGTCGGCTGGGTCCTCACCTCTCTTCCCTTCGAATTTTGGAATGTCCGAAGGGAGTTTGGTTGGGACCAGAGGCTAGGTCGGATTGTACTTGATTGGATCATTTTTTAACTTAGTGAGATCTGGCAAGTTCAATGTTGCCAGAAATGGAAGCCTAGGAGGACCTTGGGGATTCCACCCAGACTGGGCAGAACTCCCAAAGTTCTGAAAAGATTGACCTGGATTTTGGAAGGCACCAGGCTGCCCGAAGTAACCAGTAGAACTAGCTGAACCAAAAGCCAAGCCTTGTGATCCAGCAAAATTCGGATTTTGACCAACTCTGGCTGCATATCCACCATAACTAGAAAAGTTTCCTCCTAAAGGATTGTAAGGAGTTGATAAACCCTGATACGGATTCCAAGCCGAAGCTAAGGGAGGAATACTTTGGAACGAACTAACTGTGGTGTACGGCCTATTCCCATGTTGGCCGAAAAACGGATTCCGAGTTCCCGTGCCACTAACCCCAGGGTTGGTCCAACCTTGGAAAGGATTGCTACTTTGTCTTATAGAAGAAAAAGGCATGGATCCTATCGTCGGGTTGGAATGTGGTATATGACCACTTCCGAAAGGAAAACCCTGGAATGAAGCCGATCCACTCATCATGGACGTGGCAGCACCAAACGGAACTGAAGGAATACCCTGTGAATGGGCGCCAAATAGGAAGAATCCAGAACCAAAAGCATTGGTTTGGGAATTTCCACTCGTGGACGGAATGAAAGTAGACCCAACTAAAGATGTGCTAGAAAAAGATCCAAACAAAGAAGCAGAGGAGATGGAAATTGTTCCTCCCCTTGCACCGATGTTGGAGTCTCCATAGTTGTAGCACTTGTAGTAGAAGCGATGCTTCTAGTAGTGGTCATCGATGGTAAGCGCATAGCATAACCTGGACTTGACGGTCTATGCGTCGGAGTCCCAATGTATTGTAATACGTCTGGATGACTAGATGGTAGGGGAGAATTCAGAGCCGCTAACAACTATGAGAGTTCTTCTACCTCTATATTATTCTCCACTTGTAAGTGAACTCGAGAAAGAACTGGAGTGTTCCTCTCTTGTTCCGCAGAAGTGCCAGGCCTTGCTTGAATACTAATTCCCCCGAGAGGAGGATCAATCCCCGATGCGTCAACTGCCGTGGGACGAAACCCACCAGTAGTATTACCTCTACACCTTCTAGGAGAAGGCTCTAAACATGGTGGTGAAAGACCACGAAGTCTTCGAGACCGTCTAGGTGATTGGTCAACCACTTTGAATTTCTTGTTAAGATCCAACTAAAGACTCAAAAAATTGAAAGCTAGGCCAACTAAGAGCACAGAGCACACGCTATAAAGTCCCTAAAGATAACAGCCAGTCAAACAAATTCCAAGTATTTCCGCTCCGGGTGATTAGGACCGGACACCAAAATACGAGCAAGTGAATTAAGGGGCCTTCTGAAAATAGTCTGGGATGATGAGGGCCTAGTCTTATTAGTGAAGGTAATAGAGGAAGTTACGCTGACCTCCTAACAACGGCCTGCGCCAGTGCAAGCCCCCAAGCTTCGCAAGGGTGCCCTCCAGTAGTACTGTCGAGAGTGATGCAATGTTGACCTCAGGCGCGATGAGATTCCCCTCCGCAGCCACCTATGTAGATCCCTAGGAGTAGCAACTATGGATACCAAATCGTCGCAGAAGCCAGGCGGAACAGTCGTGAGGTAAGTTTGGACAAGTAGGAGAGGGGGTATCTCTCTTTCCTGTCTTCACAGACCTTCGTGCTTAACTCCTAGATCCGGAGCTTTCCTGGTCTTCCTAATGCTATTGCATTTTCACTCGTTATTCAGACTCCTACGTTTGACGTTTAAATGGCCTTGGAGAGTTAAATCTCCACTCGCCTAATCCAAGGCTCTAAAATCCTAAAACTTGTTGGTGTATGTAACTTAAAAGAAAATTTTTTAGTGAATTTTAGTTAGCGCTTGATTTTAAAATAGGCTGTTCTTTAAGTCACGGGATAACAGAAGTGAAACTAGTGGTGTTTTTGACGCAAAAGAAATTAATAAAAACCTAACTACATGCACATGCACTTGTTTTCGTTTTTCGATGAAGAGCAATTTCTACAGGGATCAAAGGAACTTCTAATAAAACAAATCTTTCTTTTCTTTTTGTTAATTCACGCTTTGCACTCACAAAAGTTAACAAAGCTATGTATGCCTAAAAGGATATGCAAATCTATCCTAATGCAACAAATATATGCTGATGCAAGATTCAAAACAACTCGAAAAACAAGAAATGAAAGTTGCTTGCTTATCAATTTTTATTTTGCCACTTAAAATGTCTATATGGAATATGAGATGCTACCATTCATTTCGTCTAAACACTAAAAACAAATTTCAAGACAAACATAAAGCACTTTCATTCACTAAAAGGAAACCAAATGAAAACCAAGTTCAAGAAAGCAAAACGAAGTTTTGCAAAAAGTTTTCTTCAAAGCAACAACAAAAGAGTCTTTTCAAAAATGCTCTCAACAAGGCTGAAACTTCGTGATTGAAAAATAGGCAACAAACACTTTTGCAAGTTGACATCACACAATGGATGAAAACTCAACAAAAATAAATGTGTTTAAAGATGCTCTTAACAATCAAAAGCAACAATGAAAGCTTTGGCAAAAAAGACCAAAAAAGATTAAAAAGACAAATTTCAAGAAAGTATCAATCAACAACTTTCATGAAACAAAGAAGTAGATGGTCACAAAAATCGGTTTTTTCAAGCAAACAAAAAGTCACCAAAAGCAAGATTCAACACAAAGATTGAGACCAATCTTTCTGCCCTGATGAATCAGAGCAGCCAAGATTCCAGCAAGAAATCTTGCGTGCTTTAGCAAAAATGATGACGCTTGCAACAACAAAAACAAGACCAATACCCCTTACAATCAGAGAGAATTTGGAGCAAGATGCTTGTTGTAAAAGAAACAACTGATACTGGAAAATGACTATTTCAGATTGAATCAAACCACCAGATAGATCTTCAGAGACAAAAAGGTTTACAAATCTTGAAAATTGCAAGATATACGCGACTGTACTTATGTACAGATTGTGTGTATATGCGACTGGTGCTAAGGAAACCTGCATATACGCGGGTTAACTTCGGGAAACAAGCGTATATACGCTTCTGTAACTAAGAAAAACAACGTATATAAAAGATTTCAAGAAAAATAAAAAACAAACTGAAGAAACTGGTGAAACTTAGAATTCAAGAACATACCACACAGCAACAACAAGCAAACATGCAACTGAGCCCTGATTGGCTTGAAAAACACCCAAACTAGGAACAGCAAGAGTGTTGTCCCCAACGGAGTCGCCAATTTTGTTGAGGGAAATGCTCCCCTAGGGCTTTTGGGTTGAAACCCTAGCAGATTGAAAGTTGTCTATAAAGAGAAACACACATTCACACAACCATTATGCTATTATAAGCAAATTCTATAGTAAGAGGGGCGTACCTTAGGTCCTACATTTGAGAAGGTCCTTTAGGGTCCAAACCCTTCTTCAAGTTCCTTTCGCTCCTTTGTCCTGCAAAACAACCAATTCCAAAGAACACAACAGTATATGGACAAAGACTCATAAAGAAATCATCTTCATGTTATAAAGAAAGGTAGTTAGTTATGAACTTTAAACAACCATTCACATATGAATTCCAACATGAATATCATAAACATAAAGAGGATTTATATCAGGAACCATGACGTGTTTCTTTTATTATAGACAAATAAAATGCATAAAAGGAATAATTTCACCTGAGTAACCTTTTGCAGGCTCCAAGCAAAGCTTCCTTCCGGATCCGTCCAGCCTCAAGCCTTTAGCAAAATCCTTCCATGACTTACTCCATGATGTCATAAGTAGTGGATGAACATCAACGCACAAGGAAACAAGGGTTTCCTGTACAAATGGGGGGGGAAGTGCAGAAGGCACAAGGGTCTTCAAACCTAATCAGGGGAAATCTCAGTATAATAACCTTTCTCTATATTCTCTCCTCCCTTAGGCCTTCCCTTTGAGGTCTTTTTATACCTCTCCCAAAGTAGTTTTTTAGTTGGGAGTTGGTTGGGAACAGTTGGGCCACGAGCACTAACAGGTGATCAGCAGGTAAAACCAACGATCTTAGCCCGAAATTAAGGAGTTTTATATTTTTTTTAAGTGTTTTAATACATATATGCGGGTTGGGTATATGGCTACCCACGTATACACACGTTTAACTCAAGGCAATGTCGCATTTAAGGGATAAAACACTGTTTTTTTTTTTTAAATTTTGGACCAGGTCTGGAAGGAGGGGTTGCCCTAGGCCATGAGTGCAACATCACAAACCATAATAGTGAGATTTGGAGCTATAACACCATCCTATGTCTTTGATCCATCAAAATACATGGTCCACAACTTGTTTGTACATGGACCACTTGATGCACTAGTACTACTACTTCTACTACTACTAGTGTTACAATGTACTGTACATGTTTCATTTCCATTAGTTGGGCAAGGAAGGAGACCCAACTACGTGCCTAGTGGGGTTGGAGTTGGTTGTGCAAGATAACGCACCACCTGTGTTTCCAAGAGGTAGTTTCTGAACATGAGTTTCACAAAAGCCAATCGTTCGTTATCACCATTGATGGGAGTGAAAGTATGTTTCATGTATATCTTGATAACATCTATATCTGATTTCTTTTTCCCTGGTACAAAAGCCATAAGTGTGACCAGTCTGTGGAAAAGTATCCATTCAAATTGTTGGACCAGTCTTTGCTAAGTAGTATGCCATACACTTCTAGTATGTCCACAATGAAAATGTTGATGCACTGGTGAACTCGACCGTCATGAGATAATCAGATGATCACATCCTGAAGTTCACCAATGGCTAGTACACATGTTTGATCTAGTTGGATGATTTGCGCATATGTCTTGCTCCATTGCACATTGATTTTCTTGGTAATAGAAAGTGACATGATGTTAGCTGATGCGCTAGAGTCAACCAAACAATTGTGTACATTGCAGTTAAAAATTTCAAATGAGAGCAAGAATGGAGGGAAAAGAAAGTTTGATTCTTCCATTCGGAATCTGTTGAGAACAATTGTGACTGCACTGGGAGATGTGATTTCTCCCTTGCTAGTAAAGGTTGCACTGTCTGTGGATGTTTTCCCCAATATGCGCATCAGAATATCCCACTGACCCTTGAGCTTAGCTAACTCGAACCAAGAGATGTTTGCATGAGTTTCTTCATATCTTCAACAATATTGTAGTCAAGTGCAGGTAAACTCATCGAGGTGTCCTGAATTAGACTCGTGTTTTTACTTTCCAGTGTAATGTTCTGAAGTTTACTGCTCATGGACATACTCTTGTTTGTAGTTGTCTTCATGGGCTTTCTTTGTGCTTTTTTCTTTGGGACGACTGGTGGATCAACCTTCCTCAAGAGCTCAAGCTTTTCTTGCATCTCCCCAATAGTAGGGGGAGCCCCTTGACTTCTGAGATTTTAATGACCATTTTTCTTTGGGGGTTGCTTCTAGGTGTTCGTTTTCTACATTGTGCACGAGAATTGATACACGTTGATCACCTTCCCAGTACCTGGTGCCTCATCAAATGCAACATCTTCCTCATCATCTACGTCTTCCAGTTGACACTGCACATTGTTTACGACATTTGTCAAACTGTTGCACACGGAGTCCGCAACTCATTTCCATTCTAGACAAGTCCCTTCTGGGTGATGGTCTTCATGGAATGAGAAAAACATGGAGTTTACGCACATTTTCGTCTGGAACATTGAGCTGTATCTCTGTGCAGTTTTAGCTAGGAAGCTATTGCTGCTTGATGACATGCTCCTCTTCTATTGTCTGGGAGGAAAAATGCTAGCAGATGTCTTGACCGTTCATTGCTTTAGCTCAGACACCTCTGTTGTCAAGTCATTGACAAGACAAGTAAGGGTTTCAATGTCACTTGCTTCCGTGTCTTTCCCCTTACTCGTAGTAGCCTAGGGCTTCATGCTCGCATCTTTGGAGTCTTTTGCTGGTATGTCATCCTTGATGACTCCAATCGCATGCAGGTCCTTTTCGACAACGATTTCTTCATCACAATTTTCAAGTAATGATGGCTTCACAACTCGCTTGAAGAATTGCACAATATTGGTTAGCGGTGCAGATGTGTAATATTTGATAGTGATGGAGTCATGAGGTTTTGGGTCTACTGCAAACTAGTTCAATATGTATAAATACCTTTGATTAAAGTCTTTCACTTTCTCTTTCGAATCCATCTTCAGATTTCCCAACTCTTTGAGCAACATGGTAGGGGTCTTGTCATCAACAATTTTTTCCAAAAACATCCTTTTGAACATACGCTAGTTCTGGATGGAGTTGAAAGGAAGGCTATGATACCATACCACTACTTAACCATCCAAGGTACACAGAAACAATCTGTATGCAACGTCGTCGTATCATACCTCGAGTGTTTGCAGATGTAGGTAGAATTTGTCCAAGTGGTCTTCTAGCTTCATTGGCCTGTCAGGGTCATACTTTGTCAACATCCTCTTCGAACACTTTGGCATCTTGTGCAAAGCACTTGGGAGAGCCAACGGTCCCTAAGTCATCCATTCCAAGTTTTGTTCAGCCATGTGTTCTTCTTCTTATTCCTCCTCCTCTTCTCAATTTGATGGTTCCGCCTCTGAGTCTGTTGGTTCATCTCCACCTCCACCTCCTTCGTTGCCTTCCCCTCCATCTCCTATACTGGAGCCTGAGCCCAAGATCATGAAGGTGTCCTATTCTCCCTGTTGGAAGGCTGGAGGTTCCTTTCCATTCTCAACAACTTCTACCAGAACTTCGAGAGTGGAAATAACTGTATCTTCCACTGATGAGACAAAAACCCCTTTGGCAGTGGTCTTAGGCTTCTTTGATGCGTATGGAAGATCTTGTATTTTTGGGATCAGTCCGAATAATTTGGAAAACTAACGGGTGATGGGATAGATAGAGTGGAGGTGTTGATACTAAATTTCATGTTCACATAAGGGATTTGAGGAGTAACCAACTTCAGAGTTGCATGTAAGTGAGAGGGAGTGTGAATTATTGCCTTGACCAGATGATTGATGAGCGGGGGTGAGAGGACATTCAACTATAAACAACTTGCAACCCTCCTTCTAGCACCATAACTGATGATGGTGTTGGACCTGCCAACATCCAGGGGATCTCCTCTGTATGAAGTCCCAACTATACCTCACACCATTTGGTTTAGGAGTCCCATCCGGTATGATGGCACGATTGCCATTATCTTAAAGATATGCCTTAGCTCTTACTTGTCAACACATGAGAGTAGTATACTTAGTCTTCAAACAACGAGGTTCGTGTGCCTGGTGAGTGCTTGGTGTAACTTGTGTCTATGTCCTTTCACTGCAGAGGGAGAGGGTGAGAGTGAGTCTCAAGTCGAAAGGGTATAGTTCCAACTCAGCTAGAGACACATAACACAACAGGACATGCACAACTTCAAATAGAGTAGTCCACACATATGTGGCAGTTAAAAACCCAAGGTGAACAGATAGCACGTACAAGAACCAATGGAATAGTCCACACGAGTGTGACAGTCATTATAACTAGTTTACAAGGATGAATTTGTCGAGTGTCCAGAGGAGTAGTCCACATGGGTGAGAAAACATTAACAATTGATACAACACATTTCCAACATCATCTGCACTAAAACAATCGAAAAAGTTCAACTATCTTAGTATAGATTTAAGAAACATGCATTACAGGAGTCCAAAGAATAGTCTTACAAATGAATACAATACATGTGTGAAAACGTGCTGGCCTGTTAACATGATTCTAAATTAAGCAAAAGTTCCAAGACACATCAGTACACCATACATTACTAATCCTGATAGCAGGGCATTAGAGCCACTGCTCACTCCTCAAAGAAAAGAATACAGACTCTTAAGGTTATGTGGGAGGAGCCAAGTTGAAAAGTCCTTTGCATGTACAAATGAGGGGTATATATAGCCAAGGGTGAACTTGACCCTTGTGATTCTTCAACTTCCCTTATGACTGTTTGACTTACATGAATCTTCAACTAACATGACTCTTCAACTTTGTATGTGGGTCTCTTGGACTTTCACATTACATTACATTGATTACAATAATATGGCTCACAATAGTGATGTGGCCGAGACGACTCATGACACGACTCGACATGACAGTGATGGTATGTACATGCTGATGGTGGTGTCCATGTCGAGCTACAATACTGTTGAATGATGAGTGTGCTCTTGGTGTATCATAACTTCACCTCTGCATGAAAAGATGTGCGAGGTCTTCAATGGTCTTGGAGTTTCCTTGATGTTGCATGTGCATGTATCCCCTTCACTGGTACTTGGCATGCTTCATATGTTCATCCATTCGCGAATAAGTCTCCTAGCATGCACTCCTTGTTCATCCCATTCATCATCATGCCATGTCTCATCCATGTACCTGTCTTTGAAATGACTCATGATGAGACAACATCCAATCTCGAAATCCCCTAGTCTACCATGATGCATCATCTTTCATTTTCAGGTGCAGGTGACCAAGAGAGAGGACAAGGCTCTGAAACTTTGCAGAGCACGTTTCAGGTTGGGATGCGAGGCTCCAAGGCACTTTCGGGAAAAACCATGCAGAGGTTGTTGAGAGGCTGGGTAGTGCAGTCTAGGACAATAGTTACATCTATGAGATCTAGCTCATCTAGGAGGCAGAATTGTGCAATTTTTTCGGGGAAGGGAGTGTAGGCAGCGGGAGGCACTGACAGTGAAAAATGCGCAGATTTTCATAGGAGTCCGGGAGTGGGCTGCGGGAGCTTGCTAGAAAACACTGCGCATATCTAGGAGGCAATCATGCAAGACATGTCTGTGCAATATCTGGGCTGAGTGGGGTTCCAGGTAGCTGATGGATAGTTCAAGAAAACTGTGAAATTTTCAGGAGGAGCAACAGGCTGGCTGGTAGGGGGACTGACTGACAAAACTGCACAATTTTAAGAGATAGTGTAGTGACAGGCAGTGGGTGCCTGTCCCTCTTCTCTGCTCAATTTATTCAGTCAGTCTAGGTAGGCAAGCTAACAACTTCTGCATAGTTTTCAAGAGGAGTGAAGCCCCATATTACTACCTAGTCAAATTCTCCGGTTGACTAGCGGGAGGCTTGATGGATAGGCTTGCGAGCAACGAAGATTGAGATAGATTCTTGAGCAACTTCTGCATTGTTTTGGATGAAAGTCAGATAGGTTGATTCCAAGATTGCGTAGTGTAGACTGCCTAGGAGGTAGCTTCAAGCTCTGTGTAATGATGGGCAACAGTACTTGGTCAGTGTGGGCTGAGACTACGCAGTACAACTCAGAGGTCTGGCTGATGGAGGGTGGTCTGATTGACAGATATTTGAAAAAATGGTTAAGTGTGTGAGTGAGTGAACTAATGTATACATGAAATTGCGAACACACACTCAACATGACTTGACAACAAGACACCTCGAACCAACAAGATAACATATGCTCAGTGTGGCTGACCAAAGGGCGCGAGTGACAAGTGCGACACTTGAGATAGATCATTGAATGAACCTGACGACACTTGCATGAGATTTCATACAACTTTGTGTGTGAGTGTGATAGATGCTTACATAGCGAACCCAACTTGTACACACAAAGAAAGACCTTGAACATAGCTAGAATAAGACCGCAAGCATGACATTATAACCAACATGCTAAAATATGACTGGTGAACGAGCAAGAAAAGATGGTGTAAATACTCGACATGAGCTCATGGGATGAGCTCAAGTGTTTGCAATCATCAAGGAAAAATTAAGGAAGGCTTTGAAATTGGATGCAGGCCAAAATTTTGGAGGGTGTTGCAACGGCTACAACAACTCCCTTAGCGAATCTCAAGAAAAAATTTCAACGTTATAAAGTAATTGCAGATCTAATTGTAATTTTCTAATAACAAAAAACTACTTCCAAACCTAGTATTTGTTAACTTCATCAATAGTAGAGATCTTTGTTGTCTTCATCCTTTGGTTTATTCTCAGGTTCGCCATCTTCCGTAATGTGTGCTCCACTTCTTTCTTTCCTCTTGTTGTTCTTCTTGTTCTTAGGATCCTTGGGACAATTCATTTTATAGTTTTCATATTCATTACAACCAAATCATTGCACTTTGGACATGCCTCAGTCTCCATGTGGCTGATTGTTATTGTTGTTGTATTTTTGACGAGGTTCAAATCTTCCAAATCTTCCAAAATTCTTCTTTGATCTAGCAACAATATCTTGAGACTGTTCGTTATTGGGTTCAGTGTCATCCTTGGCTTTCAATATTGTTTCTTCTAGAACACATAAAGCCCATAGTTCATAGAATATTGGAATATCTTTTCTTGAATAAATGTTGGTCACATAGTACTCCAATCTTGAGGTAGAGCATTAAGTATGTAGGTTGTTAATTTGAAATCAAATGTGACTTCTCCAATTTCTTGGAGCTGATCTTTGAATTTCAAGATTTTCACAATGTATGAGGCCAAGTATTCATCTTTTGATAACATTATTTTGTAAAGTTTATTCCTTGAGGATATTTTTTGACCTATAGTATTGGCAGAGTATAATTTTACCAATTTTTCATAGACTTCTTTTGATGTGCCCAAATCTGCAACAAAGGGGATAAGGTGTTCTTTCACAGATTGGATGAGAATTCTTTGAGCCCTTATTTCTCCCTAATTGTACTTGGCCACTTATTGATTCTTGTTGTTGTCTAGGTCTAAAATTTTTCCTAGAATGTGACTATGAGAACCAAATCAATTCTCTTCTTCCAAGCTTTGGAGTTTGATGATACATCAAGTTTTTTTACTTCCTTACAAAAATATTCCACTTGATTTGAAGGTTGAGACATGAAGTATAGTAAAGTACTTACTTCTCAAAGGAGTGGAGTTCTTGAATGATGATGATGCTTCCAAGAGTTTTCAAAGGTGTCCTTAAATGATGGTTGCAATAGAGATGTTTTCTTAGGATGACTAGTACAGAAATATCTTTAAGCTGCCCTGATGAATCCTTCAATGATGGATGAGGAGTGGATGAGAGCCTTCAATTTGAGAGAGAGAGAAAGAGAGAGAGAGAGAAATAGTTGCTGCAATAATTTCTGTCAAGAGTGAATGATGGTCTTTGAGTCTTCTTACTTTTTCCCTTTGAAAATGATGTCCTCCAAAGTAATTAATGTAAATGTCTAGGATGATTTTTGTAGAGATGCCTTCAAATGAGCCAGGATCAGTGCTATTCAAGTTGCCTTTTTCTCACCTTAGCTCTGATACCATGTTGAGAAACCAATAATATAACAAATTAGGGTTGATTTCTCTTTCTTGATAATTGCTTGTGAATGTTTGTTGGCTTCTTAATTCTTTTATGTTTGGTTCATTAAACAATTACCAAAAAATAAAAAAATGAAGATCACAAAAGAAAAATAACACAAAGATGTAGGCTTCAAGCTAGCACAAACCCCCATAAGGGGGAAAACCCAAACAACTTATATTCTTATATAATTAGATAAAAGTGAGAAATCTGAGACCCAAACACTAAGACCAACACTTGCCAGAAGACCCAACTTATCCCTCCTTCAAATCTTCCTCAACCAAGTCAAATCCAAAAAGTCAACCCTGGTTAATGCTCTTAAAATCTAGGAAAATTTCACTTTTGACCTATGTTCCTTCTCCTTGTTATGTGGAATTTTCGCATCTACAGATAAATACAATTTACCTAGGTGGGTAGCTACACCTAGAACAACAAATTTAAAGTTCTTAGCCTTGTTCTATAGAAGATAAATAAGACAAGGGACCTACTTGTTATCTTTCACTTTCCCTTTGCCTCCTTTGTATAGCTCCCGTCGCTCCTTCTTGAACTTCATCTGCTCGACAAGTACCTGCAATCATAAACAGAGGAAAAAACCTAATCAAAGCAAGAGATCTATCTACTATAAGCAAATGGAATCGAAAGAATTTACACATATAATCATCATACATAAAGACAAGAATTTGGGAAAATGTGTAAACAACTTTATTAATTAGAAGGAAGAATTACAACCATGAAGTCCGATCCATTGCCACTCTTCCAGCTTGGGTTCCAACCAACATCACATCAAAAGCACAACACTTCGGTAGCATAACCATACTTGCTTACAATCTCAAACCTCACACCAACAATATCTCCTTACAAATTCTCAAAGTCCATCCCCTCATTACTTAGATGAGTGCTCAATTTATAGGAAAATGATGGTGGTTTGGTCATAAATGAGGGTATTGAATGGCCTTCCAAACTTAGAGTTAGTTTCCATGGATGAAGGGATGAAAGGATAGGAGGTTACTTAACTCATTCCCTATCCAATTTCGAGCTCATAGGAGATGATAAGTGTGGGAATCTTCTAGATGGCTCCAAAAGTTAAAAATATTCCCAGAACCCTATGATGATTTCGCTCAATCTCACCCAACGCAGGTCAAAGTGGGCCTAAATGATCTAAAAAGCACCCTAACATGGGCCTACCTACACTGAAGCGCACTTGCCCCTGATCAAGGCTGTGCTGGTCCCTTAAGGAGGCATTTGTGGAGAGCTTCAGGCCAAGAAACTCCCAGGGAAGGAGGCATACAAAGTGATGAATTGTTTAGGGCATGTAGCAACTGAATTAGGGTTTGATGAGCCCTAAAAGTACTGATATGAATGATGGGAGTGATGTGCCCAAATGATCTATAATAGCTGCCCCCTAAAGCATGAAGTCAAAAATGTTAATGCTGAGTAATATGCTTTACGATGTGATGAGGAGGTTCTGAAGTGGATGGTGACCTGCATCGATTACAGGACATAACATCATGATATTTTCATTTTTTCTCATGAATTGATGAGGGAAGGTATACCCATGCTCAACATATAAACTTTCATTACAAGTACATAGATAGTCGTCTACATATATAGACTCATGATAGGATGACCATCAATGTAAAGCCATTGTACATATGATTTGGTACATTTCCTAAAATCGCAGCCCGAATGGATGAAACTAGATTTGGGGTCTTCTATCTCGTTCAATTGTTCGCTCAAGTATGAGTCTAACCATGTGAATATGTGATCTAAATTCGAACATGGGAAGACACTGTCTGATTACTAGCCAATGATGTGAGTTGTTAACAGACGTGAGAGAAATCACCGATAATGATAATGATCCTCAAGGCACTGTAGTACATTTTGCATGGTGTGAATGGATGTTTTGATGTTGAACACCATACAAAGTCTTTCAGTCGAAGGTCAGTGATGTCAATCTATCGCTGAAAGCGAGAAAGCTACCATTGATGTATGCAATCCTCAAGGTATTGGAAGGGTTTTTCTAAGTCAACTTCTTGGATAATGTGCTGATGTCGACAAGAAGCGACTCATCGCAGGAGGGCATTGATGTATCCCACATAACCGACACAAAACGAGTGTGATGATTTTGGAGACGGAATGTGACTGACGACACAAGGTTCAAAAATTGCGCTCATGAAAATGAAGGTTTACAAGTATTGCAAAGGATGAATTTAAACTGAGTGACTTCTCTTGAACATGTCGGTGACACTGAATGGATTGGTAGCATTGAACCAAAACCAAAGTAATGGATGTATGATAGACCAAGGTATGATGACCATCAAGCAGATAAACCAACCCAAATAGTCACAATGATGAAGTGAAAGTGTCATTTTCAAGAGTGACCTGCTGCCATAAAGTGGTTTACCCCTTTTGCCATTTTCCCAGTCATTGCTGACCAATACCTCTTTATTTTTATCAAGCTTGAGGAGGATAACATATGATTGCTGTATAATTCCAACCTGGGGGTGAATCTATCGCTATGTGATGTTTTAACGAGTCTAGCCAAGGTGAAACTCGGTATTGTCATGATGGACAAGTTTGTCGCTATTTGATGTTTTAATGAGTCTAATGAAAATGATAAGTCGATCCTTTCCATGTTTACAGACTCTGAAAAGGGACAAAAAGAAAACTCCACAAGTTCCTTTTTGTAGATTTGTCTCTCAAGTCTGAAAAAGTGTAAAATAATATGAGAGAGAACCTATTGACCATGTTCGATCAACGTATTCCTTTTTCATAAATAATCTATCTTAGTCCGGAAAAGGGTTAAACTTATATTGTGTTGATGTCATTTCCAACCCGTTAACGAGCTGAAAAGGACAAGCGCTTGACAATCTTTTCATATTTTGAGAGTCTGAAAAGAGCTTAAAGAGGACTCAACTTGAAGGAGGGAGTGGGTTCTAGGATAGAAACTGGTTCTAGTGATGTTGGAACTTCTCAAACCATGTTGATTTATGTGAAGAGGATGGCTAATAAGACCACTCATTGCAACTATTCCTCAAAAAGGAGTAAAACAAACAAGTGAAAGCGTATGATCGGCCAAACAGATAGTGACAATGGAAGGAGAAAAACTAAGGCTCATCTAACGAAAGAGGCTGATAGAATGGCAATCATGAGGGTTAAAATGGAGATGGGTTCATTTTTACACAAGCATGAACAATAGGAAACTATGCTTGGATTCAGTTTCATGTTTACACAAGCTTGAAATGAAAAACTATGCTTGGATTCAGTTTGAAGTTTACACAAGCTTAAAACAAAAAACTATGCTTCGATTCAATTTCATTTTTACACAAGCTTGAAACGAAAAACTATGCTTGGATTAAGTTTCATTTTTACACAATCTTGAAATGAAAAACTATGCTTGGATTGGTTTACATTCCCCCAGCATGATGACTCGGTTCTAGGTGCATGCCCCCCAAGCTTCATTACATTCACCTTAGTAGAATACTCGTGGCTATTAGGTGGATGGAATGAAGGTTCATTTACGAGATCAAGTGAAAGACTCCAATGGGATTTACGAGATCTAATCAAAGATTCGAATTAGAACTTTTCATCAGGGGACTTTGTTTCATTTTTTAATGAGCTTGACACAAGACAGGGAACTCTACTCAGATTCATTGTTTCATTTTTTAACGAGCTTGACACAAGACAAGGAACTATGCTCTAGGACCTGTTTCATTTTTTAATGAGGTTGATACAGTAAAAGAACTATCCTCATATTTCTTGTTTCATTTTTTAACGAGCTTTACACAAGACAAGGAACTATGCTCATATTCCTTGTTTCATTTTTTAACGAGCTTGACACAAGATAAGGAACTATGCTCTAGGACCTGTTTAATTTTTTTAATGAGGTTGACACAGTAAAAGAACTATCCTCATATTCCTTGTTTCATTTTTTAATGAGGTTGACACAAGACAAGGAACTATCCTCAGATTCCTTGTTTCATTTTTTAACGAGCTTGACACAATACAAGGAACTATGCTCATATTCCTTGTTTCATTTTTAACGAGCTTGACACAAGAAAAGGAACTATGCTATGGGACCTATTTCATTTTTTTAATGAGGTTGACACAATAAAAGAACTATCCTGATATTCCTTGTTTCATTTTTTAACGAAGTTGACACAAGACAAGGAACTATCCTCAAATTCCTTGTTTCATTTTTTAACGAGCTTGACACAAGACAAGGAACTATGCTCATATTCCTTTGTTTCATTTTTTAATGAGGCTGACACAAGACAAGGAACTATCCTCATTTTCCTTGTTTCATTTTTTAATGAGCTTGACTCAAGACAAGGAACTCTGCTCTAATTCCTTGTTTCATTTTTTAACGAGCTTGACACAAGACAAGGAACTCTGCGCTGATTCCTTGTTTCATTTTTTAACGAGCTTGACACAAGACAAGGAACTATGCTTTGGGACTTGTTTCATTTTTTAATGAGGTTGACATTGTAAAAGAACTATCCTCATACTCTTTGTTTCATTTTTTAAAGAGGTTGACACAAGACCAGGAACTTTCCTCGTACCCTTTGTTTCATTTTTTAACGAGGTTGACACAAGACTAGGAACTTTCCTCGTACCCTTTGTTTCATTTTTTAACGAGGTTAACACAAGACAAGGAACTTTCCTTGTACCATTTTCTTCATTTTTTAATTAGGTTTACACAAGAGAAGGAACTTTCCTCGTACCCTTTGTTTCATTTTTTAACGAGGTTGACATAAGACAAGGAACTATCCTCATACCCTTTGTTTCATTTTTTAACGAGGTTGACACAAGACAAGGAACTATCCTCATGTGAATTGTTTCATTTTTTAATGAGGTTGACGTAGTAAAATAACTATCCTCATATTCCTTTGTTCACGACCCATAAGAGGTCATGAATTCCAAGAGGTACTCATAAGATGGGAGAACAACGTTGTGGATGGGATCATTAGAGAGATCTGGTTCCAATTCCCCCAGTACATAATGTACAACATCACGGAATTGATCGTCCATTGATGTAGGCATAGAATGGGTTGCCACATAATTGACCCGTGGCAAGGAAAATACCATTGGGACAAAAGGACCATTTAGGGAAGACGGTTGTTTGGAAGCCATATTTGGATTGAGAAATGAAAGCTAGTCAATGGTGACAATTCTGCCTTCATGCGGGAAACACATCACTCGAAAGAGTGTTGAAACAATAGTTCCCATGTCATAAACATAGTCGCGCCCAAGAAGTAAATTGTAATCTAAAGGGCTTGGAACTACCATCACATTGAGATAAATAATTTTTCTTCCCAAAGTAATAGGTAACTAAGGAACGATCCCTAATGGTTGATTGGTTCCTCTCTTAAAATCCAACAGATTCTAGGTAAAAGGGACAAGTGGCAGTGAACCAAGCGATTGCCAAGTAGTGGATGAAAGGATACTCACTGATGCACCTTCATCTATAATAGTGCCTGGTACAATCATATTACAAACCTGTACTATGATCTAGAAAGGCACATATAAAGGAAGACAACATCTTGCCAGTTGATTCCAATCAAAGGAAGTGACTAGACTACTTAGAGGGGGTACCATAAGAATGGGAGAATCACCCCCTTGAGTTACAAGAACTAGAGGATTTTCCTCCTCTCTTGATGGAACAAGAGGGTTGCCTCCAAGTTCATTGGAATCTGAAGAAACGAAAACAACTTGAGTGGTATCATACTCACTCTCTATGGGAAAGGTACGATTAACTGAAGGTGAAATCGGGTCAACTAGACCTGTTTTATAGACTCACGAGAATCACATTTAGAGAGAGTGGGTTTGACCGACAGTTGATTTGGGTCAGTCACTTCATCAACTAGTGAAGGATTAAGGGAGAGTCTCTTGTAACCAGATGGAAGTCACTGCGGAGAAGTAGGAAGGTTATCCAACACTTTTTTGGCTTCATCCAGATAGGGACAAAGGTGAATGGGGTGATTCCCTTCACATAACCTACAAGGAAAGTTAAATTTTCCCTTCTTTCCATGAACTTTATTACCACTAGTTGATGGTGTGTCAGCAACATGATCTCTAGAGGTTGATGACACAGGATGATGTGAACGAGAAGACCATTATTCTAAGATCTGAGGAATATCAGGACAATTTCAAAGAATATGGTCTCCCGTATAAAGTTTGCATGGATATATAACTTTGTGAGGCTTATTGAATGGTTTCTCATTAGAAGTTGCATTCAAAGCAATGGTTGCTTGGTTGCCCCATTGCTGAATTTTCTTCTTCTTCTTCTTCTTCCCTTTTTTCTTCTTCTTACCCACCTGGTTACTAGTGTCAATACTTTCACCAGGCGAAGAGGAAGAAGGGGAGGAAGAAAAAACTGAGGAATAAGGCAAAGGGTCAACTTTAGGATCAATTGGAGGTTTATTTTGTTCAATTGGGGGAGTACTCAATTACAGAGAAATCATGATATTTTGAACAAGGAGGTTGAAAACAACCATACTGGCAAGCCAATGGTAAATCTCAGAAGGGACAATGTAGCCATATAAGGAGCACCAATATTTCCGAAAGGAGGAAAAGGACTAGTATTCCCATAAAAAGGAATTCCTTGATTGGTGGTCTCCGGAGTTGTTTCCATATGTATCAAACTAAGATCAACTAAGGAGTGAGCGTGGAGGATGTTATCCATGGTCAATTAATTTTATCTTAATAAAAATAACATAACAAAACAAAAGAGGGATAATCTAGGCAAAAGGATTACCAAGCAACTGTGAACTGCAGAATACCTCCCGGTGAACCGAGAAGTACGGGTAGGCAATCTCACCGAATGTTGTGTTCAGTGTATCATAGTGTACAAGGCAACCAACTCGGTTACGTAAGGATGGATAAAAACCTAATGTAGTCCTCCCATATATACTCAAAAGTACATGGAGGTCCAATCCGTATTGGTGCTGTCTAATACGAAACCGCACAGTGAGAGCATACCTTTATACTTTACATATTGTAACACTGCGCTATATACCCGAAGGTACATGGACGAGCTACGATATACTCATGTACATGGAATGAGGTATCACACTTAGAATGTATTGCAAATAAGTTAGCAACAACTACTATGTTTTACAACGCTGGAACACGTCTCTATCCTAGAACCACTAAATGTTTTGCATTATGTGACAATGCTCCATTATGTTAATTGATATTAATTTTAAGTTGATCTTGCTTAAGAATTTGCCTTTCAAGTTCACCACGTGATGTTTTCTAATATTCCTAGAATGAAACTAATATGATAAGAATTCTTTTCATTCAAGTTGAACAATGAAAACCTTAGCTAGTAGGGATAGAGCAATCAAATTCTTTTAATCAAAGAACAAAGAGCGCATCTAATGCAATTTCCCTAAACTATTCCTATGAGCGCACATAAACTTTATCAATGCACAATGCAAGTTTTTCTTTTCAATTCCCTTAATGTTGAGATGAAAAAAGGAAACTAATGCACATACAATCAATCAATCTTTTTGCAAGAATGAAGACTTTATGACAATTCCTTTTCGAAAGAAATGAAGACTTTTACGACACTTTCTTTTGAACAAAGATTAATTGATTATAAAATAACTTTGAAAATGAACTAATAGTGATAAAGAAATCATTTAATAAACACTAAACAATGAAGGCCAAAGTAGGGCTAGCAAAGGAAACACAAATTGATTTAAGAAGTACAACAATCATTGATCTTTCAGCAAGCACAAACAGAACGAAATTTGGGAAAAATCAAGTCAAAGGTGAGATTTTTGACCTAAGGAGGATCAACGCTGCCCTAAATGGGAGATAGTGTGCTTCAGAGAACTACTCTGAATCCAAGGGTGCTCTACAACGCTCTGTGTCCTGAGCAAGCTTGTGCTGGTGGGAGATAGGCCATTCTAGGGGCTTACAAGCATAATGTTTACCCAAAAAACACTTCAAAAACACTAAAACAAGATCATTGGAAGCAAGTAAAGTGTACTAGGGTGTACTAGGATGAAGGTAAACTACCTGGAATGATTATCGTTCCCCAGCGGAGTCGCCAATTTGTTATGTGGAATTTTGCATCTACGGATAAGTACAATTTCCCTAGGTGGGTAGCTACACCTAGAACAACATATTTAAAGCACTTAACCTTTTTATATAGAAGATAAATAAGACAAGGGACCTACTTGCTATCTTTCAATTTCCCTTTTCCTCCTTTGTATGGCTCCCGTCGCTCCTTCTCGAACTTAATCCGCTCGACAAGTACCTGCAATCATAAACATAGGACAAAAACCAATCAAAGCAAGATATCTATCTACTATAAGAAAATGGAATCAAAAGCATTTACAGATATAATAATCATACATAAAGACAAGAAGATGGAAAAATGTGTAAACAAATTTATTAAGTAGAAGGAAGAATTACAACCATGAAGTCCGATCCATTGCCACTCTTCGAGCTTGGGTTCTAACCAACATCACATCAAAAGCACAACACTTCGGTAGCATAACAATACTTGCTTACAATCTCAAACCTCACACCAATAGTATCTCCTTACAAATTATCAAAGTCCAACCCCTGATTACTTAGATGAGTGCTCAATTTATAGGAAAATGATGGTGGTTTGGTCATAAATGAGGGTATTGATTGGCCTTCCAAACTTAGACTTATTTTCCATTGAGGAAGGGATGAGAGGATAGGAGGTTACTTAACTCATTCCCTATCCAATTTCGAGCTCATAGGAGATGATAAGTGCGGGAATCTTCTAGATGGCTCTAGAAGATAAGAATATTCCCAGAACCCTATGATGGTTTCGCTCAATCTCACCCAACACTGGTCAAAGTGGGCCTAAATGCTCTCGAAAGTACCCTAACATGGGCATACCTGCACTGAAGTGCACTTACCCCTGACGAACGCTGCGCTTATTCCTCAAAAAGGCATTTCTAGAGGGCTTTAGGCCAAGAAACTCTCAGGGAAGGAGGCATTCAAAGTGATGACTTGTCTAGGGAATGTAACAACTGAATTAGGGTTTGATGAGCCCTAAAATTACTGATCTGAATAATGGGAGTGATGTGCCAAAATGGATCTATAACACTCCTTTTATTCTCTCTCTCTCTCTCTTTCCTTTAACTTTCGTTGGTCTTCTTGCTCTTTCTTGCACAAAACTTGATGTGAGTGTTGTGTGTGATCAAATGAGGTCAAAGTCTCTTCTATTTATAGTTGTCCAGGAGGTCGAATAGGTGCCTCTTCTAGGTCGGCTTGTCCACGCAGGGACAACTTGGTCTTATGGTGACAAATTGACTCTTTTAACTTAAAATAAAATTTTCCTTCTTCTTACAAATAGTCCAAATGGGACTTTGACTCATGATTTTTATTTTTATTTTTTATTTTGACTCAATAAACCCTAGAAGCATGAAGACCATGCTTGACTAATGAAATAATAATAATAATAATAATATTTATTTTTCTTCTTTTCTCTTTTACATGAAATACATATTGATACAAGTACAATGATAATTATGAAAACCAAACCTAGTTACATTTTCAACATGACTTGGCACCCTTGACATTAGGAAAAGTTGCAAGGTAAATGATGGTTTACACTAATGCATTTATAAACACTAAAATAAAAAATATAAATAATAAGTTATTGAAAAAAAAATAATGTAGAAGTTAAAATATTTGGGAAGGGGAGAATAAGTGTAGATATAAAAGTTGAATCTAATAAAAAATTCCTACCAACCATCCTCACACTTAGAAAACCTTTAAAAACATAAATAACTCTTGAGTAACTAAATTGCCTTAATACGAAACGAAGAGAGAGACCTAAAATCAAAATAGAAACATTAACTCACAACAGTTTACTCTTAACAAGAAAAGTAGGCTGTGCATGAACTTGGAGAATATTAGATTTAAAACTAAGGAAAAATAATTTCATGAGAGAATCACCATGTAGCCAAAAGCATAAAAAAAATTCTGACTAAGATTTTAACTTGAGAAAAACTAGGGGGTAGTTGAGGGACAAAAATATGAGACCTAAATGTTGGCACAAGTTAATGGACACAAAATGGAGAGTCTAAATTAGGATCAAAAGACAACTAGGAGAAGAAATAAGGAAATGTGTGGGTGGAGGAAAATAATTATTTTGATAAGAACCTAAGAAAAAATTTCATGAGAGCTTTAGTAAGGGATTGGTACATAGATAGATGAATAATCAAATATTGGAATAAAGAAAATAATTATTTTTCATGAGGTGCCAATTGTCACTATTGTAACATACTATAAAAGGAGAAAGCTATGAGAAAGGGAATTTCAATCACACTATTGTTGGATGAGTTCCCTAATGACCATTTGCATATTGAGTGACTATTGAGATCTATGGTGAGTTTGGTGAAAGTGGAGGTATTGTAAATGGGAACCTCTTAAAATTGAGGGCTCTTTGACACTTACTAGTGCATTTGTCTCCCCTACAGCCCCATTTTAGATTAGGGGTTCATGGGGAAGAAGAGTACCCAAGGAGTAGGTAGGGAGGTTCATAAGAGGGTCAAAAGTTAAGTCATGCAAGGGGAATTCAAGAACTAAGAGGTCAAATCCAAAAGTCGAGGGGTACCCGTTCTTTCGTGCCTGGTAATTCTAAAGTTTTGTTGTGAAACAATGATCCAGGTGGATCTTTAGACACCATGGCATGGAAACACTTGAAAATAAAAGTGTTTGGAATGATATCGACATAGGACCATAACACAGATCTCATCTTCCTGATCGCAGAGGTGTGAATGGTTCGTCAATCCGAGTCCAGATAATGAAGTTATCATGAAAAGAGTTGCTTTGGTTCCTTTGAAAAAAGGAGGTTTTTTCATAAAAATGGACTTAAAGCCTTTATAAGGAAAATCACATCAGGAATCATGCCAAGGGTGGACTTAAGCAGGCCTTTAGAACCCCCAATCAGTGATCTCTAACTAATCGAGATCAGCGACAAGCAATCGGTTATGACAGGACTTTAGAACCAGCAATGGAGCAATTGTCGATATCGGCGATCGGAATGATCGTCTGATCAGAACGATCAGCATCGGCAAAACCCAAAGACCGAGGACCAAGAGCTCGGGTTGCAGCGATTGTGATATGCGATGTGATCTCAGTCGTCGAATTGGAAACAGATTAATGGCCACGATTAAATTGGCGATCAGGAGATCGACGATCCTGATAACAAGGGGCGAAGCGATATGCGATTCCAACTTGCAATATAACACGAACCTGACAGAATTATAGGTTCGATTTTATAAAATTTGAAATCTGAACTTTCAGACTTTTCAATGTTTTTCAGTGTTTTTCGGGTTTTTGTTTTATCTCTTTAAAATGATAAAAGTCTATTTTTTTAAGGTTGTTGCGCCCGTTGATTTTTCTATACAAACAGATTCTATTCTTAAGCAATAGACCTTCGATTTTGAAGCAGCCTTGTCCCAAATGTGTTATAAAACATAATGGGTGACAGAGAGCTAAGGCTGAAGAAGGGAGAGAGAGCCTGCATCCCAGAGAGTGCCCAAGAGCCTGAAAGCCTATTCTAGAGTGCCGAGAGCATGGGTGCAGAGAGCCGAGAGTGGCAAAACTGTACCAGAAACATGTGTGAAAATCATGCACAAAACCATAGGTGGGTTCGCCCAACCTAACATAGAGTCCAAAACCAAAATTTTTAGGGGCAATACCCCAGACCCCATAAAGTTGGGTTATAGGTACGCCTTAAACGCCCTGTGAACCCCCCCTGCTACACAATTAGCGCAACGAAGTGGGGGCTCCACCTCCCCTCTAACCCCTCGGTTAACTACATGGGCTAGTTGTGGAAAGAATATAACACAACCCAACATTCTCCCACTTGTTGTTTTCTTTCCACAAGGGGCCACAAGAGAGCTTAGTCATTTTTCCAGCCCTGAAATGCCCATTGTTTCTTTACACCAAAAGAACTTCTTAGAGCTCACAGATTTTGTCAATGCATCTACAATATTCTTCAAAGTGTCCACCTTTACCAGCAACACTTTTTTGTCTTCCATCATATCCCTCACAAAGTGATACTGAACATCAATGTGCTTTGTCTTTGAATGATATGCAGGGTTCTTTGCCAAGAAAATTGCACTTTGACTGTCACAGTCTATCCTTATAGCTTCCTATACTAACCCCATACCTGAACACAATCTCTGCAACCAAATTGCTTCCTTGCTTGCATGAGTGGCTGCCATGTATTCTGCCTATGTAGTTGATAGTGCCACTACAGATTGTTTCTTACTCAGCCAACTAACTACACCTTCAAATAGGTTAAACACATACCCACTTGTAGATCTTCTCTGATCTAGATATCCAGCCCAGTCAGCATCAACAAAGCCATGAATATCCAACATTTTGTCCAATCCTGGTCTTCCTTGGCAGCACAAACCATAATCACTAGTGCCACGCAAATACCTAAAAACCTGCTTCATTGTTGTCCAGTGCTATTTCCCTGGTTTTGACATAAACCTGCTCAATACTCCCACTGCATGTGCAATGTCTGGTCTAGTACATACCATTGCATACATCAGGCTAATGAATGCACTTGCATATGGAACACGGGACATGTCGTCTTCCTCTTCTTGTGTCTTGGGACACTGTTTAGCAAATAACCTCACACCTACAGGAATAGGAACCTTCATCGGTTTATTATCATGCATATTAAACCTCTGTAGTATTGCCTTGACATACTTCCTCTGGTTTAACCGGAGCTTCCTCTTTGCCCGATCTCTTTTAATTTGAATGCCCAAAATATAGTTTGCAACACCAAGAACTTTCATGTTGAATTTGGAGGACAATTGGGTCTTCAAATCCTGGATAATTTCTTTGTCATTTCCAACCAGCAACATATCATCCATTTACAAGACTAGATAAATAAAAATGTCACCAATTAATTTAAAATACACACAGTGATCTGCTTTGCTTCTGGTGAAGCCAAGTCCCCGTATAAATGTATCAAATTTCTAATACCACATCCTTGCTAACTGTTTTAACCCATATAGAGACTTCTTTAATTTGCATACCAGTTCTTTCTTACCCTTCACCGCAAAGCCTTCAAGTTGCTTCATGTAGATTTCCTCTTCCAGATCCTCGTGAAGAAATGTTGTCTTCACATCCATTTGTTCTACCTCAAAATCAAAAGCAGCAACAACAGATAAAAGTAATATAATAGACGTTACCTTGGAAATAGGAGAAAAAATATCACCAAAATCAATTCCGGGCACCTGGGAATAACCTTTTGCTACCAACCAAGCTTTGTATTTCTCCACCTTTCCTTCTGCATTTGTCTTCTTCTTGAACACCCATTTGCTGCCAATGGGTTTTCTTCCAGCAGGCAACTCCACTAGATCCCAAGCCTCATTTTTGTGCAAAGATGCCATTTCATCAACCATGGCCTCTTTATAGAGTTTTCCATCCTCTGAATCTACTGCTTCACAGTTATAGGATCATCATTAGTAATAGATAAAGAAAAATTTGAACAGAAAGTAGATGGACTATACCTTTCTGGCTGCCTTCTTTCTTGAACTGATCTTCTTACACCCGGAGTTTGTGGCTGTTCATCTTCTGATTCCTCTTCTGCTGTAGAGTCTGATTCTTCCTCCTTAAGCTCAAACTCTATCTTCTCAGGTTCCTTTGGTTGGACTTCATGTTTAATAACATATTTTACCTCTCTGAACACTACATCTCGGCTGTACACAACCTTCCATGTGACTAGGTTCCAAAGCTTATAACCCTTTAAACCATCCTTATACCCAATAAAGATGCACTTTTCAGATTTACTATCCAACTTGGTTCATTTCTCCTTTGGAACATGTACATATGCATCACATCCCAATACCCTCAGATGTGAAAGAGAGGGTTTCTTACTTGTCCATAACTCTTATGGAGTTTTATCCTCCAACGCTGATGAAGGTGATCTGTTGACTAGGTAACATGCTGTCTCCACCGCCTCTGCCCAGAATCCCTGTCCTAACTCGGCACCACTGGGCATGCTTCTTGCCCTTTTCATCAACGTCTTTTTCATTCTTTCTGCAACTCCATTTTTCTAAGGTGTATATGGAGTAGTCTTCTGCCATGCTATACCACACTTCTTATAGAATTCTTCAAATTCCTTACTGCAAAACTCTCCACCATTATTTGTCCTCAACACCTTTATCTTCTTCTCTATCTGTTTTTCCACCAGAGCCTTGAATTCTTTAAACCTGTCAAAGACTTTAGATTTCTTCTTAAGGAAATATATCCATGTATTCCTTGAGAAGCCATCTATAAATGATACATAGTACACAAACTTACCTAGTGATAGAACCTTCACAAGTCCAAACACATCAATATGCATAAGCTCTAATATATGTTTCGCCCTCTTACCACTAGAGGGGAAAGTCACCCGATTTTGCTTCCCATATACAAAATTTTGACATAAATCAAAATACAGAGAGCTATTATTCATACCTTCTACCATACCTTTACCATGAATTATTTGAAGGCCCTTCTCTCTAATTTGTCCAAGCCTTTGATGCCACAACATGGTCTTCTCTCCAGAGACCACTAGATTTTCTGCTCCACTTTCAGGAACGACAAAACTGTTGCACCCATCAACAACCGTGCTACATTGTAGCTTGTACAGAGTTCCAATCCGAACTCCCCGCATCAATACTAGTGCTCCCCAAATCATCTTTCAGGTGTCCTTCTCGAAAACTTTTTTTACACCTGCATCATTCAACTTGCTTACAGAAATCAGATTTTTGGCCAATGCAGGAATATGAAAAACACCCAGAAGTGTTCTAACCCTTCCACCTTGCAACTTTAACTTTACTTTTCCACGACCAATGATTCTAGCCTTCCTATCATACCCTAAGAAGACAGCACCACCATCGTATTTCTCATACTTGCAGAACCACTCTCTATGGGGATTGAAGTGAAAGGATGCACCTGAGTCAATCAACCATGCCTCATGATCTACATGTGTACTTGAAGAAGCCAAGTACACATCCCCACCTTCATCTGAGGTGGTTTTCGCCTCTGCAGAAGGAGCATCATCAAATCCCTTTCCTTTATCAGGAGCTTTAGACTTACAGTCCCTTTTGTAGCGCCCTTCCTTTCCACATTTCTAGCATACCGCTTTTACAAGTTTTCCTGGAGATTTAGATCTCCCTCTAGATTTAGATCTCCCATTCGATGACTTTTTTTTTTTAATGTTCTGGGATTATCCTCGTACAGACAAGGCATCACCATTCTGGCTCTCCATATTTTTTTGTCTCATCTCCTCCGTTAGCAAGGATGAGACTATTTCATCAAATTGCAAGGCAGTTGCATTGTTACCTATTGCAATAACCAGACTATCCCACGAATCTAGTAGAGAACACAACAAACTGATGCACTTATCTTCATCTGAAATTTTAATATCAACAGATGCTAACTAACTTACCACAGTATTAAATGCATTCAGATGCTCTGTCACCGAGTCCCCATCTTTCATCCTCAGGTTATACAACTTTTTCCGTAGGAACAGTTTATTCACTAAAGACTTAGATTGGTACAAAGTCCCTAACTTGTCCCACAAAGCCTTCATCGTAGCTTTCCCTAATACATTCAGCAATACTGAATCTGAGACACACAATCGTATTGTGCTCTTTGCCTTCCGATCCAACTTCTTCCATTCTTCATCGAACACACCCGTTGGTTTAGTACCTGGATCTACTATGATCCACTGATCTTTATCCACCAACAGATCCTCCATCTTGAGTTTCCACAACTCAAAACTTTGACCATTAAATTTCTCAATCTCTATATTTCCATTTTTCACCATCTTCTTTCACCACCAGAATCGATCTCACAGATCTCCCACTGAACAGGGTCTACCACAGGCCCGAGCGAAACCCCTTAGGAAAAAAGGCATCCCCTTGAAGCCAAAACAACTCTGATACCAAATGTACCAGAAACATGTGCGAAAATCATGCACAAAACCATAGGTGGGTCCACCCAACCTAACATAGGGTCCAAACCAAAATTTTTTGGGGCGCTACCTTGGGCCCCATAAAGTGGGGTTACAGGTACACCTCAAACCCCCTGTGACCCCCTCGCCCCCCCTCCCCCCCCTGCTACACAATCGACGCAACGAAGGGGGGGCTCCGGCCCCCCTCTAACCTCCCAGTTAAGTATGTGGGCTAATCGTGGAAAGAGTATAACACAACCCAATAGAAATGCTGCATAAGAGAGGGCGAGAGGGGTGCAACAGAGAGCCCAAATGGTTGCGTGGAGAGGCTATGTGGAGAGAGGCACGAGAGCCTGAGTACGCAAAGAAGCATGAAATCTGCAGAGTAGCGCTTGAAATCCATAGAGCTACAGAGAAGCATGAAGCCAGAGAGTGCTTGATCGAGGCAGATCGCAGAGCTACAGTGACATAAGCCATAGTGCTATCGAGGCAGATAGCCAGTGAGCTATAGAGCCAATAGTCCAAAGCAGTTATACTCTTTGAGATCGATTCTTCTTCTTTGATCGATTCCTCTCCTTATGATTGATTCTTCTTGTTCAATTCTGTGAGATTTATGTTTCAGCATGTTGACAACTATGTTTCAAATGTCCACATTCTTGTGCGAAGTAGCCATCTTCATACGATCGTCGCCTTGAGATCGATGGTTTGAGCGGCTTTAGCAATGAGGCATCCACTTCTTTAGATGGCCCGTGGTGTGAGGTATATAATTATTGTTCATGTACTTCTTCTTTCACATTATGTTGCATGGATCCTTGATTGATATTGATGCACGATCTTCTTTATTCCATGTTGTCATGATTCCTTGCTTCATGTTATGTAGAATCTGTTATATGATATACTTGCTGTCATAACTCTTCATGTTATGCTTTGAGATCCCTTGTTATATGTTGCTGGGATACTCTTCTTGTCATCATACATGTGTTTTGCTTTGACACCCCTTTTGTGCCATGTTGGCGGGATGTGCACCATGCATGTATTTATGTCATAATGATATGAGCCTTTTGATTGAGAGTTATAGTTGGGGAACATCTCTTAGAGCCACTCCTGTGTGAGGGAATTTTTCCTTATATGATTGAGACATCATCTTTATTGACAACACTTAATGCAACAACCTACACCATCTTGACACCGGGCCCAGAGACGTAGTCCCTCCTGGACGAACTCTGTTATCAATGGCTTTTGTTTTCATGTGTTGATGATTGTTATATTCATCTTCTTTTCCACATACAGATGTATTCATTAATGTTCCTTTAAAAGCAATTTCAACACATCATGAAAGTAAAAGGTCTTGGAAGGGTCCTTCTTCACACCCGGACCTGTATCAAACAATTATATCATTATTTCATTTATTGTCTATTCTAATTCCATAATGAAGGGCTATGTATGGACTGCATTATTGTCGACATAGGTAAATGTATTGTGATTTGATAAAGTGGGTAATTTGAGTGTTATAAGTAATGAAAATAAATTACAACTATTATTGGAAGTATCTAACTTCATAAGTAAATGATGCTATTGTTTGTACTCTTCTTGGCTCATTAATTAATTTGTCGTCTTCAAATATTGGATGGATTCAATGGTGAATGAAGAATTATAAAATGATAAATTCTAAACATTCGTAATTTCCCTCCTTGAACTTCTTGACTTGACCATACACAACATATAATGATGTGAAAAGGAAATTTCCCATTATAATTTAATGTTATCGAGATGTATGCATTTTACATTGACCTTGACGTTCTTCCATTTGATAATCTAGAACATTTTAAGGATACTTGTCTTACATTTAGTTCGCCATCATCGAATGAAACTCCAAATTTGAAGAGTATTATACATGCCTTGTTATAAAAAATGATGTGGCATTTCCTTCTCTCACACTTGTGCATTTATGATAGTATTCATTACTCATCTCTAGAGAGTTTGTTTTAATCCTTCTCTCATTAAAGAGTGTGCATACATTACTCAAATTCCATATACAACGAAATTATATATGAATTTACCTATGAGTTAGTTAATCAAGCTAATGGAAAAGGTGGCTCCATAACAATGCAAATCTTGTGCATAACCCCATATAAGTTGGTTAAATGCACAAGTACGATGGTGAACCATGGATTCAATGTAAAATTTGTGGTGCTCTCCATTTAATTTTCATGAATACATGTCTCTTTAAATAAAATATATATGAGTGTATATATATAATTCAATACCCCTTAAGCAATTAATGTTCTTAAGTTGGGTTGTTGTTGTAACTGTGACAAAGTGGTGCAATGAATTATATAGTTGGGATTCTATCAATTAGCATAACCAATAAGAAAAATGACTAAATAAATATTCATAAAGTAAGAAACAATGATTAGAAGATTGTGTTCAATCTCAATCGTTAAGATGTCGTATGACCTTCAACCTAGTTGTGGATATGAAGAGAATCTTAGATTTTGTATTCCCTCATCTTTGTTTATTCTTTAGAGTAAATGCAGAACTGTTTCCTTATATATGAATCAAATTCATTGTATAACTTCTATTAAACTCGTAGCAAGTCCTACACTACTTCTATTGTGTGTAATTTATTCCACCAAATGTTACTTCTCTTGAATGGATGACGTGTAATTGAATAACTAATTGTCACTTAATTCATGGAATTCATTATACTGAAAATTGAAGGAAGATAGCATGAATACATATTAGTATTATGCAAGGTGATGGGTAACATCATTCAATATATTAATACGAGACTAGAGCTCTAAAATATCTAGTTTGCTTATGTATTACTTCATATTAACTTTAAGCCTGCTTGTTAAAATCTAGAACATAAGTCCATCCATAATCCACAACGAAGCTAAATTTATTATAGACAGTGTGAAATTTCAAGTCAGAAATATCATTAAATGTGAAGAATAAAAACTTATTGATAGGTGGAGTTTTGGTGCAGAACAATACAACTCATGATCCTTGATAACTAAACTCTTTTAGTGGTAATTAAACCATATTCCAACATCCCTCTTGAGAATTAAGTTGAAAGCCATAATGAAATAGAGATATGCGTAGCAACTATCAAATTCAAAATAAATATCTATTGGATGACACGATACTCAACAGGGTGGGACTCTTGCAAATCGCTTCCAAACACCAAAACTCTAGAGGCCAGAGTTGGTGATGGGGCTTGCTTTCATATTCCTTATATCTTCCTACACTCATATAAGAATAAAGATTAGATAATAAATAACATGAAGTTTTTACATTTTCCATAAATATAGAATGAGTTAACATTCAGCTATGTAAAGGAGGCTCATAACTAAAGTTACAAATAATTATCCCAAAAGTGTTATTTTTAAACAAAAAATAATAATATTAGTTTGACTTAGACTAATGTTAATGTATTTAATTAAGTGTTTTATAATGTAGCCATATTGTCATATTCCTTCCATAATTGATTTGGAGAATTTAGCATCTACGGATAAATACTAATTCCCTAGATAAGTAGTTGTATCTAGACAACAGTTTAAAGTGTTTTAGACTTTTCCTATAAGCAATAGATAAGATGAGAAGATAGAAGGCCTACCTGTAGTTCTGCTTTCCTCTTGTCTCCCTTGTATCGATTTCGTCACTCCTTCCCATATTTAATCCACTTAAGAAGTACCTTGTAAACACAACAAAAGACAAAAACCGATCAAAACATATGATCTATTGCATATAAGTGAAATGAATCAGATACAATTCACACACATAAGAATTATGAAAGAATACAAACATATGGGAAAAAGGTTCAAACAATTTATTATATAGAAGAAGGAATTACAACCATTGGTGTCTGATTCAAAGCCATTCCTTTAGCTTGGATCCCATCCACATCACATCAAAAGCATGACAAACTTGTAGCATTACAATACTTGCTTCAAAGTCAAATCTCATAACAGCATTATCTCCTTGCAATTCAACATAATCCAGCCCCTGATCACTTAGATGAGTGGTCAATTTATAGGAAGATGAAGGGGATTTTGTCATTAATGGTGGCATTGAATGGCCTTCCATACTTAGAATTAGTTCCATGGAGGAAGGGATGAGAGTATAGGATGCACCTTAACTCATTCCTCATCCATTTTTGAGCTCATAGGAGTTGATAAGTGAGGGAAACTTCTAGATGACTCAAAAAGATAAGAATATTCCCCAAACCTTATGTGAATTTCGCTCATTCTCACCCAGCATAGGTGAAAGGAAGCCTAAGTGCTTTGCAGAGCACTCTGGTAGTGGACTTAACTGCTCTACAACGCACCTTCATAAGGGCTTACCTGCACTGGTCCCTCTAGAGACTATTTCTGGATGTCTTCAAGTCTTGAAACTGTCTGGGAGGAGGAATTCAAAGGGGTGACTTGTTTAGGGCATGAAGAAACTGAATTTAGGGTTTGATGAGCCCTAAAAAACTGATCTGGATGTTGGGATTTAATGTGCCCAAATGGATCTGTAATAGCTGCCCCCTAAAGCATGAAGTTGGAAAAATGCCAATGTTGAATGAAATGCTTTACGATGAGATGAGGAGGTATCAAAGTGGAAGGTGACTTGCATCAATTACAATACATATATCATGATATTTGATTTTACATGAATTACTGAGGGAAGGCATACCCATGCTCAACTTATAAACTTTCATTACATGTACATAAGTAGTCATCTACAGATATAGACCCATGATTAGAATGACTATCAACGTAAAGCCATTGTACATATGATTTAGTACTCCTGAAATCGCAACCTAGATGGATGAAACTAGATCTGAGGTCTTCAATCTCATTCAACTGTTCGCTCAAGTACGAGTCTAACCATGTGAATATGTGATCTGAAGTCGAACATGGGAAGACACCATCTGATTACTAGCCAATGATGTAAGTTGTTAACAGATGCGAGAGAAATCACCGATAGTGATAATGATCCTCAAGGTACTGCAGTACATTCTGCATGGCGTGAATGGATGATTTTGTGTCAAACACCATAGAAAGTATTTTGGTCAAAGGCCATTGATGTATGCCTATCGCCAGAAGTGAGAAACCTGCCATTGATGCATGCAAGATTCAAGGTACTGAATGGGTGTTTTTAAGTTAACTTCTTGGATAATGAGCTAATGTCGACAAGAGGTGACTCATCGCAGGATGGACTTGATGTATCCCACACCAATGCCACAAAATGAGTGTAGTGATTTTAGAGATGGAATTTGACAAATGACACAAGGTTCAGGAATGGAGGTCATGAAAATAAAGGTTTATGGTATTGCAATAGATGAATGTTGATTGAATGATTTCTCTTGAACATGTCGGTGACACTAAAGTGAATTGGTAGCATTGGACCAAAACAAAGTGATGGATGGTATGATAGACCAATGGTGTGATAACCATCAAGCTAATAGCCCAACCCAAATAGTCACGGTGATGGAGTGAAAGTGTCATGTTCAAGAGAGACTTGCTACCATAAAGTGGTTTCCCCTTTTCCCATTTTCCCCAGTTATTGCTAACTAGTACCTCTTTATTTTTATCAATCTTGAGGAGGATAACGTATGATTGTTGTATAATTTCACCCTTCGGGTGAATCCATCACTATTTGATGTTTTAACGAGTCTAGCAAAGGTGAAACTCGGTCTTGTCTAGATGGACAGGTTTGTCACTATTTGATGTTTTAAAGAGTTTAACGTCAGAGATAACTTGTTCCTTTTCATGTTTAGAGAGTTTGAAAAGGGACAAAAAGAAAACTCCACAATTTCTTTTTAATAAATTAATCTCTCAAGCCTGAAAAATCGTAAAATCATACAAGAGAGATGTCGTTTCCAATCCGTTAACGAGCTGGATAGGACAAGAACTCGGTAATATTTTCATGTTTAGAGAGTTTGAAAAGAGCTTAAAGAGGACTCCATTTTGAGGAATGAGTGGTGTATAGGGTAGCAACTGGTTCCGATGATGTTGGAACTTTTGAAAACATGTTGATTTATGTGAAGAGGCTGGCTAATAAGACCACTCATTGCAATTGTTCCTCAAAAAGGGTAAAACAACCAAGTGAAAGCGTGTGATCGACTAAAGGGATGGTGGTGATGGGATGAAAGCAACCAAGGCTCATCTAATGAAAGAGGCTGATAGAATGGCAATCACGAGGGTTAAAAAATGGAAATGGGTTCATTTTTACACAAGCTTGAACCATATGGAACTATGTTTGGGTTCAGTTTCATGTTTACACAATCTTGAAACGAAGAACTATGCTTGAATTCAGTTTCATTTTTACACAACCTTGAAACGAAGAACTATGCTTGGATTCAGTTTACATGCCCCCAGCATGATGAAAGGGAGAGTCTCTTCTAATCATATGGAAGTCGCTGCGGTGAAGCAGGACGTTTATCCAACACTTTTTTGGCTTCATCCAAATAGGGAGAAAGGTGAATGGGGTGATTCCCTTCACATAAACTACAAGGAAAATTAACTTTACCACTAGGTGCATGGCCCCCAAGCTTCATTACATTCACCTAAGTAGATTACTTGTGGTTATCAAGTGGATGGAATGAAGGTTAGTTTACGAGATCAAGTGAAAGACTCGACTGGGATTTTATGAGATTTAATCAAAGACTCGACTTGGAACTTTGCTCCAAGGGACCTTGTTTCATTTTTTAATGAGACTGACACAAGACAAGGAACTATGCTCAGATTCCTTGTTTCATTTTTTAACGATCTTGACACAAGACAAGGAACTATGCTCATACTCCTTGTTTCATTTTTTAACGAGATTGACACAAGACAAGGAACTATGTTCATACCCTTTGTTTCATTTTTTAAAGAGGTTGACATAAGACCATGAACTACATAGTAAAATAACTATCCTCATATTCCTTGTTTCATTTTTTAATGAGGTTGACACAAGACAAGGAACTATCCTCATATCCTTGGTTTCATTTTTTAACGAGGTTGACACAAGACAAGGAACTGTCCTCATATCCTTTGTTTCTTTTTTCAATGATGTTGACATAAGACAAGGAATTCTCCTCGTGGGCCTGTTTCATTTTTTAATGAGGTTGACATAGTTAAAGAACTATCCTCATATCCTGTGTTTCATTTTTCAACGAGGTTGACACAAGACAAGGAACTATCCTCATATCCTTGGTTCATTTTTTAACGAGGTTGACACAAGACAAGGAACTATCCTCATGGGAGCTATTTCATTTTTTTAATGAGGTTGACATAGTAAAATAACTATCCTCATAGACCCTTGTTTCATTTTTTAGCGAGGTTGACACAAGAAAAGGAACTGCCCTCATATCCTTGGATCACAACTCATAAGAGGTCATGAAGGAGAGATCTGGTTCTAATGCCCCCAGTACATAATGTACAACATCACTGAATTGATCGTTAGTTGATGTAGGCATGGAATGGGTTGCCACATCATTAACCCATGGTGGGGATGATACCATTGATACATAAGGACCACTTAGGGAAGATGGTTGACTAGGAGCTATACTTGGATCAGGAAATGAAAGCTGGTCAATGGTGAAAATTCTGCCTTCATGCAGGAAACAAATCACTCGAAAGAGTGTTGAAACAATAGCTCGCATGTCATAAACATAGTCGCGCCCAAGAAGTAAATTGTAATCTAAAGGGCCTGGGACTACCATCACATTCATACAAACGATTTTTCCTCCCAAAGTTATAGGTAACTGAGGGAGGATCCCTAATGGTTGAATGGTTCCTCTGTTAAAAGCCAATAGATTCAGGGTAACAGGCACAAGTGGTCGCGAACCGAGTGCTTGCCAAGTAGTTGAGGAAAGGATACTCATTGATGCACCTTCATATATAATAGTGCCAGATACAATCATATTACAAACTTGTACTATGATCTAGAAAGGCACATAAGAAGGAAGATGAAATCCTGCCAGTTGATTCCAATCAAAGGAAGTGACTAGACTACTTGGATGGGGTACCATAGAAATGGAAGAATTAACTCCTTGAGTTACGAGAACTGGAGGATTTTCCTCCTATCTTGATGGAACAGGAGGACTGCCCCCAAGCTCCTTAGAATCTGAAGAAACAAAAATAACCTGAGTGTTACCATACTCACTCTCTATGGGAACGGTACGATTAACTAAAGGTGAAATAGAGTTAACTATTTCCTTGACCTGTTGATTTGGGTTGGGTATAGATTCATAGGATTCACTTTGAGAGAGAGTGGGTTCGACCGACAGTTGATTTTGGTCAGTCAATTCATCAACTAGTGAAGGATTTAGGGAGAGTTTCTTGTAACCAGATGGAAGTTGCTGTGGAGAATCAGGACGATTATCCAACACTTTTTTGGCTTCATCCAGATAGGGACAAAGGTGAATGTGGTGATTCCCTTCACATAACCTACAGGGAAACTTAACTTTACCCTTCTTTCCATGAACTTTATTACCACTAGATGATGGTGTGTCACTAGCATGATCTCTAAAAGTTGATGGCACAAGATGATGTGAACGAGAAGACTGTTCTTCTAAGATCTGAGGAATATCAGGAAAATTTCAAAGAAGATGGTCTCCCACACAAATTTTGCATGGATATCGAACTTTGTGAGGCTTGACGAACGATTTCTCAACAGATGTTGCATTCAAAGGAATGTTTGCTTCGTTGTCCTTCTGCTAAATTTGCTTCTTCTTCTTCTTCTTCCCTTTCTTCTTCTTCTTAGCCACCTGGTTACTAGTACCAATACTTTCACTAGGAGAAGAGGAAGAAGGGGAGGAAGAAACAATCGAGGTAGAAGGCAAAGGGTCAAATTTAGGATCAACTGGAGGGTTAATTTTGTCTAGTTGGAGGAGTACTTGATTGCAAAGAAGTCACGACATTTTGAACCAAGGAGGTTGAAAAAAACCATACTGGAAAGCTAATGGTAAATCCTAGAAGGGACAATGTAGCCATGTAAGGAGCACCAATATTTCTGAAAGGAGGAAAAGGACTAGGATTCCCATCAAAAGGAATTCCTTGATTGGTGGATTCCGGATTTGTCGCCATATGTTTCAACCTAAGATCAACTAAGGAGTGAGCATGGAGGATGTTATCCGTGGTCAATAAATTTATTTTAATCAAAGTAACATAACAAAACAAAAGAGGGATGATCTAGGCAAAAGGATAACCAAGTAACTGTGAATTTCAAAATACCTCCCGATGAACCGAGAAGTACGGGTAGGCAATCTCCTTGAATGCTGTGTTTGATCTATCATAGTGTACAAGGCGGTCGACTCAGTTACCTAAGGATGGATAGAAACCTAGTGTTTTCCTCCCACATATACCCGAAAGTACGTGGAGGCCCAATCCGTATAAGCATTGTCTAATGCAAAACCGCACAGTGAGAGAATTCCCATATACTTTACGTACTGTAACACTGCCCTATATACCCAAAGGTATGTGGATGAGCTACAATATTCTCATGTATGTGGAATGAGGTATCACACTCGGGATGTATTGCAGACAACTTAGCGACAACTGCTTTGTTTTACGACACCAGAACACGTCTCTAGCCTAGACCTCTAAATTTTTTTCATTAAGTGACAATGCTCCATTAAGTAAATTCAGATAAATTTTAAGTTAATCTTCTTTAGAATTTTCCTTTCAAGGTTCACCATGTGATGTATGTTTTCAATTCCTAAAATGAAATTAATATGATAAGCATTCTTTCCATTCAATTTAACAATGAAAATCCTTAGCTAGTAGGGATAGATCAATAAGATTTTTGACAAAGAGAAAAGAGCACATCTAATGCAATTTCCCTAGCTATTCCTTTCAAGCATTCACAAAATACAATATGAACGAAGCAAAGTTTTGCTTTTCGATTTCCTTAATGTGAATATGAACAAAAGGAAATATGCACATACAATCAATCAATCTTTCATAAGAACGAAGACTTTTACAAAAGTTCTATTTTGAAGGAAAAGAAGACTTTATGACACTTTCTTTCGAACAAAGATTAATCAACTACATTCTAAATTTGACTATAGATTTATAATTACAAAGAAAAAATTAAAGAAACATTAATCAATCAAATCAAAGTAGGGTTAGAAAGGGAGATAACAAGTTGTTCTACGAGAGATAACATTTGTTGATCAATCAACAAGCAAACAAGCAGAGAAAATTTGGCAAAAACACATTCCAAAGGTGGGAAATTTACCTAGGGTTGATCAACGCAGGTCAAAAAGGGCCTAACTGTGCTGCAGAGCACTGTCTCTTGCTCAAGGGTGCTTTGTAGAGTACTGTCCCCTGACCAAGCCTGTGCTGATTTATGAGAGGCCTTTCAAGAGTCATCTAACATCAAATTTTGACCAAAATTCAATGCAAAAGGGCTGAAATACAATCAATGAGCACAGATAAGGTCTGCAAGGATGTCCTAGGAGGTGGATAAGCTACTAGGAAAGGTGATCTTTCCCTAGTATGGTCGCCAATTTGTTTTGGAGAATTTATTATCTACGGATAAATACTAATTCCCTAGATAAGTAGCCGCATCTAGAACAACAGTTTAAAGTGTTTAAGACTTTTCCTATAAGCAATAGATAAGATGAGAAGATAGAAGGCCTACCTATAGTTCTTCTTTCCTCTTGTCTCCCTTGTATTGATTCTGTCACTCCTTCCTGTACTTAATCCACTTGAGAAGTACCCTATAAACACAACTAAAGATAAACACCGATCAAAGCATATGATATTTTGAATATAAGTGAAAGGAATCAAATACAATTCACACACATAAGAATTATGAAACAATTCAAACATACGGGAAAAAAGTTCAAAAACTTTATTAGATAGAAGAAGGAATTACAACCATTAGCATCTGATTTAAATCCATTCCTCCAGCTTGAATCCCACCAACATCACATCAAAAGCATGACACACTTGTAGCATTACAATACATGCTTCAAAGACAAATCTCATATAAGCATTATCTCCTTACAATTCAACATAATCTATCCCCTGATCACTTAGATGAGTGGTCAATTTATAGGAAGATGAAGGAGGCTTTGTCATTAATGGTGGCATTGAATGGCCTTCCATACTTAGAATTAGTTCCATGGAGGAAGGGATGAGAGGATAGGATGCACCTTAACTCATTCCTCATCCATTTTCGAGCTCATAGGAGTTGATAAGTGAGGGAAACTTCTAGATGACTCCAAAAGATAAGAATATTCCCCAAACCCTATGTGAATTTCCCTCATTCTCGCCCAAAGCAAGTGAAAGGAAGCCTAAGTGATCTGTAGAGCACCCTGGCAATGGACTTAACTACTCTATAGCGCACCTTCATAAGGGCTTACTTGCACTGGTCCCTCCAGAGACTATTTTTGGATGTCTTCAAGTGATGAAACTGTCTGGGAAGGAGGCATTCAAAGGGGTGACTTGTTTAGGGCATGAAGTAATTGAATTTAGGGTTTTATGAGCCCTAAAACACTGATATGGATGTTGGGATTTGATGTGCCCAAATGGATCTATAACAATAATAGAGAAGTAATAAAATTTCATCGTCATTTGAAAGGAATTAATCTCAAAAAAGATAGAAGCATATCTCATAATTACAATGGAAAAAAAGATAGAAGCATATCCCATAATTACAATGGAAAAAAAGATAGAAGCATATCTCATAATTACAATGGCATGCTTTTTTAAAAGACTACATTATATCCCAATTCATGCAATTTATGCACTACGAACATATCAAGTAACAAAAACTGTCGCTAGATCTTAATATGGTGACACAAGAAGGTAACTAATCATATAATACAAAATGTCTATTGATGAATTGGAGTTGTAGCAATGGGAGTTGAAACAATTGCATGAATTGGAGTTGTAGCCACGGGAGTTGAAACAATTGCATGAATTGGTAGTTCTTGGTAAAGACATTTAGCTACTCGAATATAATTAACTCATGATTATAATATTATTGTTAAATTATTGGACTTTTGTTAATTTCGATGATGAAAAATACACAACTTTTGAAATTAGAATAGAAAAGTTGCACAACTCTATGACTAAAATAGATGAATTTACACACACACACACACAAGACTATGTATTTCCAAGGGTTAGTTAAGGTATTTAGAGTAAGTGTTACATGTTAGTATCAGAGTGCTTGATTCACACATTGGGCCTTGAAACTATTACCACTTTCCATAATGATAATTTGTATGTGGTTCAAATAATGTAAATTGGTGTTAATTGAAACAAGTAATCATGGTTAAAATACGTGCTGGAAGGATTAGGACAACTAGAGGGTGCAACATGGCTCCACTGCAACAACCAACTCATGTCATCCCACCCAATGATGGGGAGCACAATGAAGTTCATGAATAGATTCCTGCTAGAGAAGTTTTGAACTTAATGAGATTATTTTAGCACATGTTAGAGGCATTAATAAACCATTTAGACCAAGAAAAGGGAGGACCCATTGCACCAAATGAAGGGTCCCTAAATCCAATAAGGAACAATGTGAGTTAGGAATCAGAAAAGGTAATGTTCCCAAAAATTTGGGGGCCCACAAATGGACAAGTTGCACAAGCATGGATAGAGAACATGGACATGTGTTTTACCTTAGAGTGATTATAGCTCAAATATGAAGTCTAAAATTGGTGTATTCTAGTTTAAATGAAGTGCATTGTTATGGTGGAAAATACTATTAACTCAACTCGGGATGAACATGTCAAAGGAAACCTGGGAGTTGTTTGAAGAAAAGCTTAGAGAATACTACTTTTAGAAGGAGTTCATTAAGATACAATTGAATGAATTTAATGCATTGAAGTAGGGTTGTTGATCTATACTTACGTATGGGGCCAAATTCATAAAACTACTCAATTATGCTCGACACTTAAACATGGAGAAGCTGAGAGTAAATAAGTTTTTGTATGGACTAAAATTCAATATTTGGGCTAGAGTCGGAATTTTGATTCCTTGTAAATTGCATGAGGTAGTTAAATGGGTCATTATCATTGATTATGAGATATGGAATAATGGAAAAGGCATACCACCAAGGCTTTTAGGGTTAGGAGCGCCTAATGGGAATAGTATAGAACACAAGAAATTTCATAGGGGACCAATTTACAGTGATCGAAACTGGTTAGTGGGAAACTAGAGGTCACCGTATCAACCTCCAAAATAGTATTCATGCACTGTATATCAACAAACATGATCTCCTACCCCATAGACATGTCAAACACCACAATATCATTCTACAAAATATTATTGTGTTGCACCATAACAAACATCTAGTGCAACAATATGGTTCATTTTAATAGAGATCCAGGCCAACCTTCAGTTCAACTGGTGGTAGGAAAAAAGATCCTAAGAGGGGTGTTGGAGTTTTGGACATCCACACTTCAAGAGGGATTTCCCTCAATGACAAGGTAATTCTAGCACAACTTGGAAACAAGCCATAGTGGGGGACCTAAGAAAGACCATTGCATCCATAGGGTAATGAATAATCACCAGAATGAGTACCAATCTATTGTACTAGAGATGACAAGTAATATCAATGGTATGAATTATGTTATTTTGATAGATACAAGAGCTACTAAATGTTTTATTTCTCTAAATGCATTGTCAAAAATTAAAGATGAAGCAATTGCACAACATGATTTTAGGCACGTAGAAATGGCTTGCAAGATGAAAATAAGTGTAGGTAAGTTGGTAAGGGATTGTGAGGTGGATCTAGGTGTGTATAAGAAAAAGGTTTCCTCATATTCTATGTTCCTAGGATCATATGATGTGGCCATAGGAATGGATTGGTTGGAACAACAAGAGGAAATTATAGACTACAAGGATACAATACTACATTTCATGGATGATGAAGGTTGAAGGAAATCCTTGATAAGGTAGAATAGAGGGGTATCCCTCATGTTCATTTCATCGTAGATGTTGAAATGTAGACAAAAGCGATGTTAGTTTTTCACAATTTTACCACTGAACGATAAAGGTGTCTCTAAGGATCTAGATAAATATCTTACTTTTGTTGAATTCAAGGATGTATTCCAAAAGTAATTACTCAAGACACTGTTTAAGAGGAAGATTGACTTCACGATAGATCTTAAACCTTGCATGGTGCCTATTGCAAGGTTTCCATATCATATGTCAACTCTTGAGTTAAAGGCTTTTTAGATCGAGTTAAAAGAGTTGTTGGACTTGGGGTTCATACAACGTAGCATATCTTTATGGGAAGAACATGTAATTTTAGTTAAAAATAAGGATGGGTCTTGGTGATTGTGCATTGACTATCATTAGCTAAACAAGATGACGATAAAAATTTAGTATCATTTTCCAAGGATAGATGACTTGTCAGAGCAAATGACAAGGGAAACTATGTTTTCTAAGATAGTTCTGAGGTTGAGATGTCATGAATTAAGAATCAAGGAAGAGGATATCCCAAAGATAACCGTTAAGACAATATTTGGGCATTTTGAGTTTATAGTACTAATGTTTGGACTAACAAATACCTTGGTGTTTTCATGAGCCTAATGAACAAGATATTTTGGGATTATTTAAATAATTTCATGCAGTTCTTTATTGATGACAACTTGATCTACTCAAATACACTAGAAAAGCATAATGAGCACTTAAGATTAGTTTTACAGTGTCTTAGAGAGAACCAATGATATGGTAAATTGTGTAAATGTTCCTTTTACCAATACAAGGTATTTCAATGGATCCTGCAAATATTGAGGCCATCATGGAGTAGCTGGCACCAAATAATGTTCATGAAATACATAGTTTTATGGGCATGGCCAGCTTGTCAAAGGATTTTAAAAGATGAAACCCCCATCATTGAACTCCAAAGGAAGAATAAGAAGTTTTCTTGGATTGAAAAATGTGATGAGACATTCAAGAAGTTAAAATAATTGTTAAGAACTGCACCGATCCTAAAAGAACCTAACATGAAGCAGGAATTCTAGTCTACACCAATGCGTCAAAGGAATTCCTGAGATGTGTATTAATGCAAGATGGATGAGTAATAACATAGGTGTCAAGAAAAATCAGACCTTGTAGGTGATATATGTGACACAAAATATAGAGATGGTGGCTATTGTGTATGCACTAAATATTTGGAGACACTATATACTAGGAAGGAAGTTTGAACTTAATACTAATCATTGTGGACTACAACACATATTCATCCAATATCATTTAAACATTAAACAAAGATGGTCTTCAAAATTAATAAGTGAATATGGTTTTGATATTACTTACATAAAGGGAATAATAAATAGAGTGGCATATGCTCTAAGTCAAAGGCCTAAAATATTTTCAGTGATTCCCTTAAAGATAGATATGAGGGAGAGGTTGCTTAGATTACAAATTAAGGGCACTTGATTAAAGGAGGTTAGTCGGAGTATGAGGGAAGATGAAATGATTATTCAAAATTACAAGATGTATTCTTTAGATAATGAGGGCCTACTATGATTCTATGGGAGGATATGTGTGCCACCAAACGAAGAGGTGTGCCAACTGATCTTGAGTAAAGCTCATTCAACATTATACATGGAAAAACCTTGTTTTAAGAAGATGAGTCAAACATGAAACCACTTTCTTTTGGAAGGGGTTCAAGAAGAAAACTGTAAATTTCGTGGCAAGGTGTTTAGAGTATCAGCAAGTAAAAGTTGAACATAAACATCTGATAGGATTATTGCAACGTCATCAAATACCCGAGTCTAAGTGGGAAGTTATATTAATGGATTTCATTGTGGGAGTATAGATGAGGATAAAGAGACATGCCATTATATTTATAGTAGTGGACATGTTAACCAAAAGTGTGCATATGCATAGTGATGATCATTTTGTTATTGATCTTCTAGCATGTTTAAATATATCAATGACTAACCTTATGAGTAGATGTTAATGGTGGTTATTTGAGTGTGGCAAAATGCCACCTATATACACATGCATATTACGAGTCAATGAACTTTATTTTGATCAATTGCATACTATTGATAATGGAATTCAATTTTCAAATAATATTCTGCTATGGTTTTTGATGTCATGTTAGTGGCTATAGGAACAAGTCGGTTTCTTGGTCAAATGACTCACAAATGGGTCATGGGGTTGTACAAGACAAATGGAATTTCATGGGAGTGGTGGGGAAACTTCCTTCATTCCACCCATTAGCACTTTCACCATGAATTGCACTGGAATGTGTTAGGATGGATTCACCTTGAAGCTCATGATGTCGCGAGGGTGGACCCTAGATTAGATCACCCATGAGGATTTACTAAGAAGCGTGCATCAAGGTAGATTCACTGATTCTCAACACCATTAGTATAACAACAGAGGGATACACAAGAGATGATAGTGGTCTCAATCATCATGCCCATGTTCCCCTCCTTAGTCATGGATGTCGAAAGGGAAAGCAGCGTGGAACCCTTGGAACTTTGAGAGGAATTTCTTAAAGGGCATGATCAAATTGGCAACCTTGGTATCAATAAAAGATGGAAATTAAATGATGGTTCATGTTCATGCATTTATAAACACTAAAATACACAATATAAATAAGAAGGTATTGAGAAAATTTTAGTTTATAAGTTTAAATCTCTGGGAAGGGTAAAATAGGTGTAGATATAAAAGATGAATCTAATAAAAATCCTACCAACCATCCTAACACTTGGAAAACCTTTAAAAAATAAATAACTCATGAGTATCTAAATTATCCTAATACCAAAGGAAGAGGGGAACCTAAATTCAAACTAGAAACATTAATTCAATGAAAATATACTCTTTACAAGAAAATAGGGTTGCGCATGGAGTTGGGGAATATTAAATTAAAAATTAAGGAAAATGAATTTCATGAGAGAACCACAGTGTGGCCAAAAGCATAAAAAAAATCTCCAACTAATATTTTAACTTCATAAAAATTAGGTGGTAGTTGGGAGATAAAAATATGAGACGTACCTATTGACCTAAGTTAATGGACACAAAATAGGGAGTCTAAATTGGGATCAAGAGACAAGTAGGGGGAGAAATACATAAACATGTGTGGGTGAAGGAAAACAACATTTTTAATGAGAAATTAAGAAAATAAATTCATGAGAGATTTGGTGAGGGCCTGAAACATAGATAGATGAATGATCAAAATATTAGAATAAATAAAAAAATGTTTTTCATGAGGTGTCAACTGTCACTATTAAAATGTTCTATAAAAGGAGTAAGCTATGACAAAGGGACTTTTGAGAACTCTATTGTTAGATGAATGTTCCAATTACCATTTGAATTTTAAGTGACTATTGAGATATGTGTTGAGTTTGGTGAAAATGGAGGTCTTGTAAGTGGGAACCTTTTGAACGTGAAGGCTCTTATCCACTTGCTAGTGCACTCATCTTCCATACAAAACCATTGCAACTCGGGGGTCTATGGGGAAGAAGAGTACCGAAGGAGATGGTAGGGAGCTTCAATGGGGATCAAGGATTTGGTGAAGCAAGGGTAATTCAAGAACTAGGAGGCTAGATCCATAAATTCACTAGCAAAGTTGACGGGTACTTGTCTTCAATGCTTGGTAATTTTAAAGTATTTTTGTTGTGAAACAATTATGTTAGGTACGTATAATACTAGTGTAGCCCCCATTATTGTTATGTTTGTGCCCCATGCAACCCCCATATTGTTATTTTTGTGCCCCATAAAATCCACTATTTTTATTGTTGTGCCCTTACATTATTATTGGTATGTAGGCCATGATTATATTGTGACCCTTTAGACTCCTATATACACCAAGGAGGTATTGTCATTTGTATCATCCAAGAATTGTTCATTTATGTGATGTAAAAGGAGGTTCCCCCTCGAAGAGGTGTATTTTCAAGTTGTTTATTTATCTTTTCTTCTGTTTTTTGATCTGGTTGCATAATATTTGGTATTAAAGATTTGGATCCCACTTAGATCCTAGGGTTTTTCTACTTCAAACAGGCCATCTTGGTATTTTCACTATAACTTATTTTATGAAAGGCTTCTGAAGCTGAATCTTGGTGAACTTCATGTAAAAAATTCAAATCTTGTTTCACTATATTTTCGGGGATACGGTCAAAGGAATATAGAGTTTCTACATACTCCAAAATTCAGTCTCAAACATGTGACCAAGGGAATTTAAATCGTCATAACTTATCCTTCGAGCATCGAATTTGAATTCCATTAAAATGACTGAAATTGCACAAAATTAATTTATTGAGAATGAATTTTAGGGCCGAAGTTTGAAACAATGATACATGGCAATCCATACAAGTTTGATGTATTGAACCAGTCCATAATCAACTCATCATGGGATATTTGGTATAACTTTATCTTGAAGAATCCAATTTCGTTCTAACTTGTGGGATTGGAAAGAAGACACATAAATGTATCACAGAATGAAGTTTCAGACATTGGGAGACCAAAATTACAGAGATATAATAGTTTCAAGATCTAATATGATGCATGAAGAAGAGAAAGAAATGCAACATGATATATCAAAATTACAAGACCAAGTGCAAAATTTTTTATCTCAAAAAGAGTAACCAAAAAATGAATTGAAAGCGATGATGAATGTTAATATGGATGGTTTAAAAGAGAACATGGATGGTTTAAAAGAAAAAATAAAAAGGGACATGGAAAGTTTGAAGGATGGTTTAAGAGAAAAAATGGAAGGTTTGAAGGAAGGTTTGACAAAGTCACTACAAGAAATGATTCGTAATGGAGACAATATATTCATGAAAATCATGATGATAACAAAATGAATGTGAATACTAATTTTAGAGACTCTAACTTTGGATGAATACCAACCACATTCCAAAGATCGATATGAGGAAGTTTGATGGCAAGGATCCAATAACATGGATACTACAGATGAAATAGTTCTTTGATATACACGATGTGCAACACACACAAAATATATGCATTACATCTTTATATTTAGAACCAAATCAATTTGTATGGTATCGATGGCATTGTTTTCGTAAAGCACTAGTCACTTGGAAATTTTTTATGAAAGAATTGATAGCACATTATGAGGATGCAAAGAGTAATACCTTATTTAGCGAATTGATAAATCTAAAATAAAAGGGTTTAGTTGGGGAGCACACTGAGGACTTCCAAAGATTGAATATCAAGGTAATTAGTATTCCACAGGAACATATGATTAATGTCTTAATAGGGATTTTAAAGGATAAAATCCAACATGAGGTTCGTTTTTGCGAACATAAGTCATTGGAGAATGTATCCAGGGTGGCAAGAAAAGTCGAAAGAAAAATTATGGTAACAAGGAGGCCTACCACTCACAACTATAAATATGGAAGTGTTTCTACTCCTAGCCTCCCACAACATACAAGGTTGACACCACAACAACTGGAGGAAAAAAGATAAAAAGGGCTTTGTTATAGTTGTGATAGAAAATATACTAAAGGTCATAAGTGTGCTAAGAAGAAATTATTTTATATAGATTGTGAGGAGGAGGAAGAAAAGGACCAAGAAACATTAAAAGAAGATGCTATACACCAGGAAACAACCCCAGAGAAAGAAAAAATGAATCCAACCATATATTTTAATGCATTGGCAGGAATTATCACTCCTAAAACTCCCAAGATAAAATGATATATCAAGAAGAAAAAGGTAATAGTGCTAATTTATTTGGGTAGTACCCATAATTTATTCATTGTAAGATAGCCAAGGAATTGAATTTATTTCTATATCCAACACTAGAGTGTCAACTGATGGTTGCAAATAGAGGAACTATATAATTCTCAGGGAAGTTCCATAAGATCAAGCTAACCATGGGAGAATATGTATTGAATAATCCAATGATTTCCATTCCAATGGTTAGTGTTGATGTCATATTAGGAGTCCAATGGTTAATATCCTTAGGGATGGTATCTTTTAACTTAAAAAAAAAATTTCTTGAAAATTTTCCCGGAAGGAAAGCTAAATTGAATTATGGGGTATCAAAGGGAAAGTGGGGAAGATAATCAAATCTAATGGCATGAAAAATATTTTGAAGAAATAAAAATGAGGCATAATTGCACAATTATGCTCACTAGATGTTCAAACATTGAAATCATCCATTTCTCTAGATATCCAAAGGGTATTGGACAATCATTCCAAGGTATTTGAGGCTCCCAAAGTTCTCCCACCTATTCGTGATCATGATCATGTTATTGACATGATTCTGGGAAGTGTTCCTCTAAACATCAGACCCTACATATATCCATATGCACAAAATAGTGAAATTGGATGCATGGTTGCAGAAATGCTAGAGGCGGGTATAACTCAACCTAACCTGTTGGGTCCCTATAATACTAGTGATTACCCCATTAATATTGTAGTTGTACCCCTTATTAATATTGTTGTGCCCCTATTGTCCCCATATTGTTATCACTGTGCCCCATAGAATCCATCTATTGTTATTTTTGTGGCTTTATATTATTATTGTTAGGTTGGCTGGGTTATATTGTGACTCCTTAGACTCCTATATATAGAAAAGAGGTTTTATCATTTGAATCATCCAAGAATTGTTCGTTTATGTATTGTAAAGGAGGTTGCCCCCTCGAAGAGGTTGAATTCTAAGGCGTTGATCTATCTTTTCTATCTTTTCTCGAGCTCGTTTCATAACATTTGGTATCAGAGCTTTGGATTCTAGGGTTTCGCTACTCCAAACAGGTCATCGTGGAATTCTCACTATAACTTTTTTTCTGCGACGTTTCAGAAGTCGAAACAAAAACCCATTTGAGAAGACATCGTGCTAATCTTGGGTCCGAATTTCAAAGCTTTTTGCACTATATTTGCGGATATATGATCTGAGGAAGTTGGTCCTTTTGTAGAATCCTGAATTACATTCAAAACAACTGACTAGGGGAAAATCGTCATAACTTGCTCGCTGAGCATTAGATTGAAATTTTGTAAGAAGGTACAGAAAGAGGACGGATTGTAGTTTCTTGTATATATTTTTCAGGGCCAAAGGTCAAAACAGGGAGACTTGGCACGTCATACAAGTTCGCTCTACTGAATTAGTCTATAATCAGGTCACTGTGGGAGATTTGGCATAACTCTTCATTGGAGAATCCAATTGGGGTCAGACCGGTGG
>APFE031708318.1:200459-223796 GCA_000404065.3 Pinus taeda | reverse complement strand
TCGTTTATGTAATGTAAAGGAGGTTTCCCCCTCGAAGAGGCTGAATTCTAAGGCGTTGATCTATCTTTTCTATCTTTTCTTGAGCTCGTTTCATAACATAACCAAAGTTCTTTCTCTTATCAAGTAGTATTGGTGCACAAGAAGGATGAATCATGACATATGTGGCTGAATTATAGAGAGATCAATAGGCTCATTATTAAAGATAAATTTCCCATTCATTCCATTGATGAATTGTTGGATGAATTACATGGAGTAATTTACTTCTCAAGTTTGATCATTCTAGATATCATCAAATTAGAATGAATATAGATATACATTCCAAAAATAGCATTCAAAACTCATGAAGGTCATTATGAATTTTTGGTCATGCCTTTTGGCCTTACTAATGCACTTTCCACATTTCAAGGTTTGATGAATTCCGCCATCAAAACCTTTCTTATAAAACTTGTGTTAGTATTTTTTGATGATATACTATGCTACAACAAGTCTTGGAAAGATCATGTTCAACATGTTGAAAAGGTGCTTAAACTATTGGAGAAGAAATAATTGTATGCAAACCTCTCCAAATGTTTCTTTGGGGTACATGAGGTGGAATATTTGGCTCATATTCTATCTCATGAGGGTGTTAATGTAGACCTTAACAAAATTAAAGCCATCAAGGAATGGAAAATACCAACAAACCTAAAACATCTTCAAGGATTTCTTGGGTTGACATGGCATTATTACAAGTTTGTTAAGAATTATGGGAAAATAACAACACCTCTAACAACATACTGAAGAAAGATGCATTTTTTTGGACCCCAGAAGAAACTATGACCTTTGAACATCTTAAAGAGGCAATGTGCCAAGATCTGGTCTTAACTACACTATAATTCACAAAAACCTTTACTTTGGAATGTGATGCCTTAGGAAATGGAATTGGTGTTGCTTTAATTCAAGAAGGAAGGCCCATTTCTTTTGAAAGTCTTCCAATCAAGGAAAAATATTTACAAAAATCTATTTATGAGAAGGAAATGTTGGCAATACTACATGCCCTAAAGTAATGGTGTCCTTACCTAATGGGAAGAGACTTCAAGCTAAAAACAAATAATGATCATCTTAAATATTGTTTGAAACAAAGATTATCTTAAGAAGAGCAACAAAAATGGGCTGTAAAGATGTAGGGTTATGACTTTGAAATCATTTACAAAAAAGGGAAGCAAAATGTTGTTGCAGATGCACTCTAAAAAAGGAATGAAGATGTGGAAGGAATTCTTTGTGCCATTTCTATTATCCAACTTGATTGGATAACTGAAATTAGGTATGAATGGAGGAATGATAAAGAGGTGTGGACACTCATTCAAAATTTGCAACAAGATCCTAGTACATTTGATACATTTATTTGGAAAAATGGTTCATTATGGTACAAAGATTGCTTATTTCTGTGTATGAACTCCCAAATCAAACAAAAGAATCTTTTAGAATTGCACACATCTCCTTTAGGAGGGAATTTAGGATTTTAAAAACTTACCACAGGGTCAAAAAAGATTTTTTTGAGGATGACCTTAAATATGATACTCATAAGTTTGTGGTAGAATGTTTGGTTTTCCACAAGATAAAGTTGAGATAGTTAGGACCCAAGGTCTATTACAACCTTTAGTCATTCCAAGTCAATGTTGGGAGGAGGTATCACTGTATTTTATCACAGGTTTACCCAAGTCCGAAGAAAAGAGTGTCATCACGGTGGTAGTTGATAGACTTACCAAGCATGCAAACTTTTGTTCACTATCTCATCCTTTCAAAGCCAATATAGTCGGTACTAAATTTATGGAAACATTTCAAAAGCTACATGGAACCTCAAAGAGTATTGTAAGTGACAAAGATCCCATTTTCGCTAGAATTTTTTTGACATAATTATTTTCTTATCTTGGTACCCAATTAGCTCATATCTCATCTTATCATCTTCAATCTGACAGAAAACTGAGATAGAGAACAAATGTTTGGAAGGATATCTTAATTTCTTTATATATGATAAACAAACACAATGAGTCAAGTGGTTACCTCTAGTAGAATGGTCGTATAACACTTCCTTCCATACTGCAACAAAAACGACCCCATTTATGGAACTTAAGGGATATCATCCACCATCCATCACATCATCTTTAAGAGAACATTCTAAGGTTCAAGTAGTGGAAGATCACATTGATAATCAACAACAAGTTCTCCAACTCTCAAAGGATAACCTAACTATGGTGTAGAATCGAATGAAACAATAGGAAGATCAAAATCACAGTGAAAGAAGTTTTGAAGTAGGTGATTGGGTATTTTTACAGCTACAAACATACAAAAAAATGTCTCTCAAGCAAGATAAGAAGGATGATAAATTGTTTCCTAAGTACTATGGTCCTTATAAGTTGTTGCAAAACATTGATACTATGGAATACAAATTGGAGTTGTCAACATCTTCTTGAGTACACCCAATTTTCCATGTTTCATGTTTAAAGAAGGTTATAGGTGAAAAAATCCCATTTCAAACAATATTTCCAGAACTAGATGAGGAAGGAAAAATCATATTGCATCTTGAAGCAGTCATGGAAAAAAGACTCGACAACTATGGAATCGATCAATTTTAGAGTATCTCATTAAGTGGAAAAACTTACCTGTTGAAGATTCCACATGGGAGGATGAGTATTTTATACAAAAGAATCAAGAAATAATCAAGAGGGCAACACTTTTTTGAAGGAGAGGGGCATGTTAGGTCCCTATAATACTAATTTAGTCCCCAATATTGTTATTATTGTGCCTGATGTAGCCCCCATGTAATTGGAATCCTAAGAGCATGAATTCAAATAAATAGGCCTAATATACTTTGTAAAAAGACATGTCCTAATTGGTGTTTATTCTTCCTAAATCATGGATTTAGAGCATAAGGTTCATGATTAAATCCTAAGAGACAAAAATCAATATTTTGGAGAAAATCTGTTCAAGTTTACACATGCTACAGGAGGTTGCTATAGGTGAAACAAATTTGCTACAAGCGAAACATAATTGCTACAAGAGGAGATAATTCATCGAATGACCAAATAAATAAAATAAAAATGGGATGGGACATTTTTATTATTGATTAGGATGTCTAGGACTCCATTCTAAGTGGAATCACTCCAAAATACCCCTGTTAACATGTGCTAAAAAAAACAGAAAATTACTACTCTAAAAACTAGAAATTCAAGAACTAGTGAGATAGTTAACCTCTCAAATACCTAACCTAATCAAGTGAAAATGAAATGGGCTAGATTTTTTTATTAAATTGAATATTTTTATTACCTAATACAAGTGGAATCAACTCAATTGAAGCTCATTAAAATGTTCTAAAAAATAACAGAAAATTACTACGTTTTGCTACAAGGGACTTTTAGAAATTCTAGATTTGTGAACTAGTAAACCAATCCAAGTAGCTCAATGATGAATATGAACTTTAAAAGCCATTATAAGGATGAATCATGATTTTGACTCAATAAATAACTTGCAAAACAACTCAGTTCAATCATTTAACCCAATCCTACAACAAAATAAGCATCAATACTAAATGCAGAAATAAGAAAAACAAGAATAAGAGATGCATGTGAGTATGAAATGAAAAGAAGAAAATAAAATTATACAAAAACGGATCCAAAGATTCTGTGATGGCCAAGACAAAGTATACTTAGAGTACTATGAAGGAGACTAAGCTTTAGAAGATAAAAATGGCACCAAATTTCATTATTTGAATCCATCCAAGTACATCCCTGCTAGAAATGAAAGTGGAGCTATAAAAATACAAGTTTTCTCCAGAAGAAGACTAAGAAATACATGCCCCTAGATTCCAATTCTAATTTTTAATTATAAAAATTGACGAGGAAAATTCTCCTTGAAGGGAGGAATATTTCCCCTCCAAAATCCCTCAAACAGTGGATCTGGTTCCCAACACTAGGAATCTACATTAAATGATAGGGAACACATCCCTAGAATTTCTAAATCAGTGGAGATTAAGATTTTTCAATAATTTCATGATATTATGTTAATTTATTATCCAATCTTGATCCTCCTATAGCAAGTAGAAAGACCCTAGATTATCGGCTCCAAATCTTCATAATCTGCCCAATATTCTCACAATATTCTACAAAAATAAATAATATTATGAACAAATATGCAATTATTTATAAACCTTCCTAATGAGAATATTAAAGTTAAAAAAAAAATATTAAGTGTAGAAGGAGAGATTTAAAATAGCCTTTATGTGCCTAGGAAAGGTTAGATGGGCCTTAATTTGTGTCTAATTTGTAGGCCTGTCATACCCCCTACTGAAACTGTTGCTAATCCTCTGAGCAACCTATCCAACTTCTTTCCATGTTGTTATTATTTTATGCCTCAGGTATATTTTCATGCAATTCCCTTCCTTATCTCAATGGAATATGATTTGGATGGTTTCTTGCATTCCATGGCTTCCATGGATAAACTTTCCATAATGGCAAGTTGTACCTCTTTTTCTTGCAACTTCTCTTTTAGATTTATGTTTTCCGCTTGTACTTGCTCCCTCATGATTGACTCTCTCAACCTTAAGTTGTTTAATTCCTTTCTCATTTCATTCACTTTTTCCTCCATGAGGTCCACAACTTCTAACTTTTTGGATTTTGCAATTTTCATCCATCTATGTATTCTGTCTCTTTCCTTCTCCAACTCAAAGAAGAGTGGTATAACAATTTTATCAAGTATAATCCTACCTCCTCAACAAATTTGTATTAGGATTCTAGATTGGGTTGTGGAACAGGCTTCTGGACTTCTTGGAAACCTTTTTCCTCTTCTTTTGGTGTGGTTTCCTCTTCATGTACCATTGCCTATTGCTCCCGTAGTAGCCCCTATTTCTCCTGTAGTAGCCCTTGTTTTCTCCTGTAGCTATTTTGTTTCCTCTTATAATAGGGAAGTTTTTGTCTTGATCCTCTTAAATGTGACTACTCTAGTGGCGGCCCTCCCTATGTGTGAAATTTTTCCTCTTGTAGTACTCTATTAGCTTCTTGTAGCAAATTTGTTCTTTTGGTAGTAGTGATGTTCCTTCATGTAGCAACTCTATTCTTCTTGTAGCAGTTTTGTTCCTTCCTGTAGCACACAACCCAAACCCTGTAGAAACTAATATTTGTATTCCAAGAGGTGGTGGGTCCACCTTCTATTTATTTTATTTTTTATTTTTTTGTTGATTTTTTTTCCATTATTTTTTCTTTTCTCAAAATTTTCTCTATTTTTTCATTGCATGCAAAATAACCTCAAAGTGCTTTGAGTTAACTGAGTTGGCCCTCACCTACACCTTCACACTTCTTTTCTTCCATCACGACTAAACTATTACATTCCACTTTCTCAAGTCCTCTTCACTTATGTTTTGTCCTCTCCCACATGTGTGGGTGTCTTGGAGGAAAATTGAAGTTAATTGCTAGATAAGGCCAAGGCTTCTATGCTACTATTTTTTGCTATAAAAAACCTTTTCCTTCATACACTTAAAACATTTTTTTGAGCTAAAATAAATATGTAGGAGAGGTTTTCAGGATTGCAAACTTGGGCCTTACCCTTGATGTATTTTTACAGGTGATATTGAGGTTGCTGATATGACTGTTGAAGCTACATTTGGTGTTTATAAAGCTACTAGTGATGATCCTTTGATGGTTGCATGCTACTTCTGAACAAAGGTAATGGCTAATCTATTGGCTTCTTGAGGTGTCATCTTCTTATGCTTGTTTCTCCATGCATTGCATTTGCTCTGAATTTTTTCTCTTGAAATGTGCTTGACTTATCGAAGTTGTCATTGTAGGTCTTGTTGATGGTGGATCAAGCTACTACTATTTGAGATTATCAATGACCATATAGTAGCCTTGTAGATTTTTTTTGGATGCCCAAGATCTAGGAGATGATCCCTCAATGCTTCATGTTGGCCAATTATTCATTCTAGTGCTTCCGAGTGCTTTTGATTGTGGTTCTAGAGGGCTTGTGCAGACTGCTCCAAGACTGTGTGTCTACCTGTAGCAATGATATAGACCCTCCTAGGATCATTATTTCCTTCATGTGATACCTTCAAAAATACTTATAATTCACGAGAAATATTTTGACAAGGATCAAAGGCCATTTTTATGGTGGAAGGGATGGAATAAGGGGTGAAAATGGGTTCTTTTCGTGGACATGGATGAAAATGATAGTGGAGAAGAGGTCAAGTGGTGAAGAAAATGAATGATGAGGCTATGGTGGACCTATATCAACATTTCCTAAAGAATACATGACCTTTTGACCTCTTTCTTCAATTGGATCCGCCTCCTGTAGCAATTTTGGTCTCTCTTATAGCATTTCAAGACAGCCTCTTGTAGCATAATTGTTTTATCCATATCTCTCCAAAAGTAGACTAGATTGACCTAAAATTTTTTGAGCATGTTTCGATCATCCTTATGCACCTCCTCATAAAACATCTTGACCAATGGATGCACGAATATTGAGAAAAATTAAAAATGATTGTAGGTGATGGACACCGATTTCTCAAAAAACGTGCACTAGAATTTTCTGAAATTGCTTGATAATGTTACCATCATCCATATGCATCTCTCCATGAAACAAATTGAAAAATGGATGCATGGTTTTCAATGTATGAAAAAAACAAATTTCTTCTCTGTGTATTTTGGGCTCCTGTAGCAAAACAAAGCCCTCATGTAGAATTTTAGGACAAATAGGAAAATGCATGAGAAAGGCTTGGAAATGATGGGTGGATATTGGAAATGGATGAGGGTGATGGATTGACATGGACTTGGTCCCGTTGGAGCATCTAAGCAAAGGAGGAGAAAGCCCAAGTTTGACTTCCTTTGACTAGATTTTTGACCAACTTTTTCTTTTGGTGCTAACTTGTTTTTGTTGCTTGCAAAGGTTGGAGAGCAGCCACATTCATCAGAGAGAGATACATGGAGCAAATAATATTTTCATTTTTTTTCTTTTAGGCCTACTACCTACCTCAATGGGGTTTTCAACTAGTAGGTCTGCCTAGGCGCCTCAAAGGAGATTTTCACCTAGGATCTTTTCTTTTTCTCTTTTTTTCTCTGTTTCCAAACAATTGACCAACTCATGGAGGTTTTCAATCAATTATCCAATCTTAGGTGCCTCAAAGGAGGTTTTCACCTTAGATTTTAATTTTCCTCTTATTTTTTCATTTTTTATTTCTTTTTTCTATCCTACTCTACTTGAAAAAACAAAATTTCTTTAAAGTATAGGAACACTTCCAATGGAGCCATGTGCACATCAATAGGACAGATAAAATCATGTGTAAGCTTCAAATATATGTTTTTACATATACCTAAATATGACAAACAAACTGTTTTGATTGAGATGAGATTAATAATTGTTAAAGAAGAGTGCGTTGTAGCAACTTAATCATTGTCTAGAACCAAATTTCAATATAGTTGTGATGCCCTTGGTCCATTTGCACATTTGGATCTCTTTTTGTGTCCTCTTCTATGATGAAATTCAAATTTATGGGCCTCGGTATTGCAACAAGAATGCTGCAACTCCCAAGGCTACCGAATTTAATTATCAACCCAGGGTTCATACAAACTTAAGAGGTGTCAACACTATATGTGCGGCATACAATGTGTCCTTCCTTTGCTGTCATGATGTAATGGAGTGCATGTACTGAAGTCAAATCCTAAATGAATTTCAGAAAATGAAATGTTCGAAACGGAACCTTAACCTATTCCAAGAAAGAAAGTACAAGGAAAGAGACGGAAATTCAATGCTAAATCACACCATTTTCTACTAACTTCCAAGAAACTATGCTTTGCAATAATGCTAAATCATCATGAACCAAATGCTACTATATAAGCATGGAAGTAAGAAGCATCAAACATCACTAATGTGCAAGTGAAGGGACTAAAATAAATATGTTTTTGTCTTTTCATGCAAAATCAAGTATGCAAACTAATTTCCTTTGGTGATGTGGCAAGTGAATTTAAGGATGTTGAAGGTTGGATGGAAGGGTTAAGAGATGGTTGGATGGTGTGGGAGACCCTTGGGAGGATTTTGGTGACTTCCTAGAGGTTTTCCATCAATTCAGCCTCAAAACAGGCTGTTTCAAGAAAACCTATAGGATGTACTAGAAACCTACATGATGATCCTGTAGGAATTACAAGAAATCTACAGGATAAAACTGAGAGAAAAATGTGAGGTGTTGGAGGTGATGGGAGGCTTAGGAAAGACATGTGATGGGTGGAATGGAGTGGGAAAATTCCTAGGATCACTTAGAACTCAAAACCAAAGTCGGGAGAGGGATGGATTCGCTCAAAAAAGTTGGAGAAGTTTCCTTATGAAATGATGAAATTGGTGAGGGTTTAATGACCAAGCAAATCAAATCCAAATTGGACGGGACAATTTTATTTATTAACTAGGATATATTAGGTCTATATTTTAAGTGGAATCACTCAAAAAGACCTCTGTTAACCCATGCGAAAAAAAAAAAAAACATTACTAGTTGAAAATATAGAAATTTGAGAACTAGTGAGCTAGTAAATCTAAGAAATGCCTAACCAAATCAAGTGAAAATTCAACGGGGTAATTTTTGTTATGAACTAGAACGTTTTTGTAATCTAATGCAAGTGGAATCAATTTGATTGAATCTCGTTAGGATGCTCTAAAAAATATCAGAAATTTACTGTTCTTTGCTAAAAAGGAGGTCCAACAATCTAGATTTGGGAATAAGAAGACTAATCCAAGCAACTCAATGATTCCTATGAACTTCCAAAGCTTTTCCAAGGATGAAATAATGTTTTTGATCCTATAAAAGACTTACATAAACCATTTAACTCAATCCTACAACAAGAAATCATTAATTCTAAATGCAGAAATGCAAAGAAATAAAAACAAAAAATGCATGTGAATAAGCAATGAAAAGAAGGAAATAAGATGATACAAATGGGCTCTGAGGTTCCTGGGATGGCCAAGCCCAAGGAATCTCAGAGACCCATGAAGGATAACAAGATTTAGAAGCTGAAAATGACACCAATCTTCATTATTTTCATCAAAAGAATTACATCTCTGCATGAAAATACAATGGAGCTACAAAAATACAAGCTCTCTCCACCAAAAAACTAATGAAAATCTCTCCCTAGAGGAAAATTTGACTTGGTACTTACATAAAATGATTAGGAATCATTCCCCATGAATGGATGAAGCTTTCCCCACCAAAATCCCTTCATTAGTGGATCTAGTCACCAATACTAGGAATTTGCATGGCAAGGAACAAATTCCTAGATTTTGTCAATCATTCCCTAGAGGAAAATTTGATTTGGTACTTATGCAAAATGATTAAGAATCATTCCCCATCACTGGAGGAAGCTTTCCCCACTGAAATCCCTTGATTTGTGGATCTGCTCCTTCGATTACTGGAACACATTCCTAGATTTTCTCAATCATTGGAGTGCCACAATTTATGCCATAATTCCATAATATCTTGTTGAATTATTATTTATTATTGATCCTATAGTAGTAGGGAACAAGTCCCTAAATTATCTCCTCCTCCAATTCTTCATAATTTTCCCAATATTCTCATAATATTGCACAAAAAATAGATAACATTAGGCACAAATATTCAATTATTCATAAACCTTCCTAATGAATATATTAAAGTTAAAAATAAGTTATCTAATGCAAAAAGAGAGGTTTAATGTGATGAAGGATGGTCATAGGCCTTAATTTATGTTTTAAATTAGAGGCATGGGCCTTAGTTTATGTCTAATTTAGAGGCTCATCATACCCCCCTGCTGAAAGTGTTGCTCATCCTCTGAGCAACTTAGTGACCACATTGTGCCCCATCCATGGCCTTGGTGGCCTCTCTCTTGTGCATTAAGAATCTTGGCTGTAAGCTCTCCAAGGAAAAACCCAAAAACATATTTGTTCAAAGAAAAACCATTGTTTCTTGAGACCATTACCTTGCTTTCTTGTCCTTATTCAAGATGAGTTCTTGAATATTTTTTAGTTTGGAAAGGTCTTCCACACCCTGATCAACCTTCTGCTACCTTGTTCTGCCATTTGGACACCTCCTGTAGGATTTCTGGGTCACTGTAATTCCTAGAGGATCATCCTGTGGAAAACACAGTCCCTTTGTAGACTGAAGTAAGGGAGTGGAAAAAATGACAGAAATGGTGGAGGAATGAATGGTAATGAGTGGTAAAATAAAAATGTGAGTGACATAGGTCTCTTTGTGATCCTCCTTTGCTCTTTGACCATCCTTCTTGCTGACCTTCAAATGGAAATTTCATGAAAATGGAGAGGAATGAAATGGGATGGATGAATGATGAATATATAATTAATATTAAGTGGATGGAGGGCTTAGAGTGCTGTGGTGACCTTGGCCTTTGCAAAAAATTCTTCTTTTAACTGCTTTCCTCATTCCTTGAAATCATCACCCTTCATAATTTGACTTTTCAACATTGATGAGTGAAGGAGTGAGTTGCAATCAACTAGTTGAAGGCGGTTGAGACTGCTGACCCATCCTTAGCTTATAAAACCTCATCTCTTATGCATTTACAACAAATTTATAACTATAATATGCTGAAGAGAAGAGGTCAAGAATATTATATACCTGTACCTACTTGATGGTTGTTGGAGAGACATGCATGCTGCTGCCGAGTTGATGTTAATGTGCAGGTGTTGGATGGTGATGCTAATGATCTTGATGTTGCTGCTAAGCTCTAGATGAGCTTCTTTGACCTTCGGATCTCATTTAAAACTTCTCACTACCAATCTTGTAGGTGTTGTTCTCTATCCTGTAGGTTTACAAGACAATGACTTGTTTTGTCCATATCTCCCAAACGGTAGACTGGATTGAGCTGAAACTTTTTGAACATGTTGACATTATCATTATGCACCTCCCCATAGAAATATTTTAGTCAATGGATGCACGGATATTGAGAACAACTAAAAATGGCTGAATTTGATTGGGGTCGATTTCTTGAAAACCGTGCACTGGAATTTTCTAAAATTGCTTGGGCATGTTACCAACATCCATATGCATCTCCCCACGAAATAAGCTTTTAAATGGATGCGCAGATATTGAGAAAATGCAAAAATGGATGAAGGTGATGGAGTTCAATTTCTTGGAAATCGTGCACTGTAATTTTCTGAAATCGCTTGAGCATGTTACCATCATCCATATGCATCTCCCCCTAAAACAGCTTGGAAAATGGATGCATGTTTTTCAAGTTATGGAAAAAACAAATTTATGCTCTATGTATTTTTGTATCCTGTAGTAAAACAGAGCATCCTGTAGTTTTTTAGGACAACAAGGAAAATGAGTGGTAGAAGCCTGAGAATGATGGGTGGATGGTGAAAATAGATGAGCGTGATGGATTGACATGGCCTTGGCCTTGTTGGAGCATTTGAGCAAAGGAGGAGAAAGTCAAAATTTGACTTCTTTTGGCTAGGTTGGACCAATTTTCCTTTTGGTACCAACTTGTTCTTGTTGCTTGCAGATGTTGGAGAGTACATGCATTCATCAAAGAGATGCTTGGAGCAAAGGTTCCTTTTTTCTTTTTTTTTCTTCTAGGCCTACTAGCCACCTCAATGAGGTTTTCAACTAGTAGGTTTGCCTAGGCACCTCAAAGGAGGTTTTCACTTAGGATCTTTTATTTTTTCTCTTTTTTCTTTTTTTTTTCAACCCATTGACTGCCTCATGGAGGTTTTCAACCAATGAGCCAATCTCAGGTGCCTCCAAGGATGTTTTCACCTCAGATTTTTATTTTTTTCTCATTTTTTATTTTTATTTTTTTTTACCCTACCCTACTTGAAAAACAAAATGACTTTCAAGTAGAAGAATACTTACAATGGAGCCAGGTGCACATCAAGATGACAAAAAAAATAATATGTAGGCTTGAAATATATGCTTTGGCATGTACTTGGATTTCAGAGACCAAATGATTTGACTTTGAAAGGATCGAGCATAGTTGAGGAAGAGAGTGATGTTGCAACTAAGTGACTGTCTTGAACCATATTTCAATATAGTTTTGATGTCCTTGGTCCTTTTGCTGATCTGGATCATTCTTCGTGTCTTCTTCTACCATGACCTTCAAATCTTCCTCTTTATGCTGATTGTTCTCTTGAATACATGGAGGATTTTATGGTAACCATGAGGGAGCTCTCTCAGTCTCTGATTTTGATGTCTGTCCTTCATCAATTGCAGCCCATGGTTATGTGGTATCCTTATTTGAATCTTCTTCTTCTGGATGTGGTCCTTCAATGATGTCAAGATAATCTATTTTTTGCAATACTCTTCCCGAGCTATGGTGAATACCATTGAGTTCAAGAGGAGATGTTTAGAAGTTTTGTATCTTAGCATTGTAAGTGGGTTGAGCTACTTCAATGTGTGGGCCTGGAAATGGTGGTACAGGTAATTGAGTGGGAGTGTATATTTGAGATGGATGTGGACGGGGTTGTGGTTGTGGTTGAGGTGAATGGTAAGGATAACATGAAGTTTGGTATGGAGGATATTGAGGAAAATAATCAGGATATTGTTGATGGCTCCCATAAGTTCCTTGCCAACCTTGTTGCCAAGATTGGTTTTGGGGTTGAGATGACCAATGTTGCCAAGGAAAGGGTGTGTTCCAATTACTTTGAGGTGTATGTGCATAAGCTTGAAATTGTGAATTAGGCTCTTGCATCATATCAGGCTGAATAGGCTGCCATGGTCCTCTTGGAGCTTCTATAACATTGCTGTATTGGCAATTGTCTTGCTCCATTGTTCTCTTGGTGAACTTCCTTCAACCTGGTAATGAGGAGCAACTTTAACATCATGTGATTATGCATGGACAACACAAACATCTTATTTTTTCTCATTTTGTATTCTTAACATTCTACTTGTTTGGTTAGATTGCTAAGAATTTATGTTTTAAAATCATCAAACAAATTTCCAAGTTTAGCTTGACTTACTGATCTTGATGTTGATTTACTTACTCTTGCTTTTCCTCTTGATATGTGATATAAAAATGAGATTTTAAATCAATATTAAGGTATTACAGACTCATGTGTGGGAATGCCTATATTACTTAGTGCAATGGATTGAAAAGATTGCGAATAATATAGACAATGAGTAGTTAGGAAACATAACAGACACACACATCAACACAATAAATAATCAAGGAGTTTACCAAACTTCCTAGCTACATCTCCTGGTCCAGCTTTCGGCGTCAACCTCTATATTAAGTCTTTAAGAATATATTATTACAAGGGTGAGCTTAAAACAAAGTCTCAAGCAACAGTGGCATCAAAGAGGGATCTACTCGAAAACCTCGAGTCTAAAAGAGTGCACAGACTCTCCTTTTGTCTTGTTCCTCTATTCAATCTGCCTCAATTTGACTGGCTGACTATCTTCAACTAACCTCCTTCTGTGCTGCCATTGAATGGCTTTTAAGCCTATCGACACTATTAGTTTTCATCCCTTTCTCGGGCTTTCTAGCTCCCAGCTGCTTGTCCATTCAAATTTCTGTTGAGTGTTAAAAAATTATTGCAAAATGCTCTAAGGTATGGTGGCCACTTATTTCCAAATGGAAAGACTGGCGTGGTGAAAAATCCCAAAGAATTGCTTCTTTCTTTACATAGAGAAATACACAGGAAAAACTCTAAAACAGAGGACTCAGACGACTGTTAAGCCTCGTCTGTTATCGGCCCTTTGGCATCCCACACCATAGATCTGTTCTCATTCAATGGTTCACATCCATCCTGATCATCCAACTTGCTCATGCATTCTGCACCGTTGATCTGCGACCATTTGATCTGACGGCTGATGTGCATTTCATATGGCTTACTTGCATGGAGATCACCCACCTGAAAAAGCAGTTTTCTCTCTCCTTGTTGCATGCTATGTGTCAGTCAGTGTATGGGATCGGGCGGAGCTCGTTTAGTGCCACTTACCGCCTGAAGCCCGCCCAAAATACCATTTACCACAGACCCCAAAACATAAATTTGCATTCATAAATTCTTCCAGGTCCGTGTTTTATCACTGTAGCGCCATATGCCATGTTTCCTTTGTATTTCGGTTTAATAACGAAAATACACCAATACACAGAAAAAGCCCGACAAAACACTTTTATATCAAAACTAAAATTTTCTAGAGATGCATCTATAATTCCTTTTGGGTCTGCTAATCGCCGATATCGGCTTAGCGCATATTGTGGGGTCGCAGGTCCATTGGTATCTCCCTTGTATTATTGCAATGTGATATTATCATCTCGACCATTGATCAGTGTGCTCGATCAACGGTCTACACTGTGTGGCTGGATTGTAATCACAATTTCCATAGGGTCATCCCCGATACACTCCACCGACTGCGATATCACCAATCCCTCCGATGTGATCCGCCAATTTGATCTGGACCATTGATCGATCCGATCCAATGGATCTAATTCAACGATACTTCAACCTTCACTTTACTCTTTTTCTGCCATTCTTCATGGTTTTTCTTTCGCAATAGTGTTTTCTAATAGTTTTAAAGACTTAGACTTAGAGTTTTAGGATCCATTTTGGATCACGCCTTCCCATTAAAAAGCTTTTGGACCACCAAAAGTTGGTTTTTAGGCATTGATCAAGTGAGGATAAAGTTCCCTCACTTGTTCCATTTCTATCCATCGTGATTTGCTTGGATTTTAACCTTTGAGCCCTACTCTCAGGTACTCAACATCCCCTCAACGCATAGTTCTCACCTTCCTATCCAAAACTGTGTCTTCCTGTAACTCATTGAGATATTTAGGAAACAGATCCTCAATAGAAGGAAACTGACTTTGCTCTTTAGGATATTCAATCAATGAAGGTTCATACAATCTCAATTTTTCTGCATTAACGACTGAATAGATTTGCATATAAGATGGAAAATCAAGACAAAAAGCATTTTCACCAATTTTATCAAGTATCTTGAAAGGTCCATACCTTATTGATTTTAGCTTTTTACCTTCACCCTGCATTCTGTCTTTGCTGATGTACAACCATACTTGATCACCAACTTGAAAACTATGTTCAGCTTGATGCTTGTCATGTCTTGCCTTGTACTTGGCTTGACTTCTTTCCAACTATTCCTGTACTGCCTGGTGAATTTCCTGGATTTGTTCAATGAACTTGGTTTCTTTGTCCACATCACTGTGTCCATCAACTACTATTTCTTTACCAAAGACAAAATCCAAGGGAGACTTTGGTATAAAATCAAAACAAGTCTCAAAAGGAGATCTCTGAGTAGAAGAGTGCTTGGCACGATTGTAAGCATGTTGCACATAACACAAATGCTTATCCCAAATCTTGGGATGCTTGCTGCAATAGCCTCTGAGCAACTGGATCAATGTCCTATTGACCACTTCTGTCTAACCATCTGTTTGTGGATGAAATCCTGTGCTCTTCTTCAACTTGGTATCCATCAACTCCCATAAACTTGACCAAAACTTCCCAACAAGTCAAGAATCTCGATCAGATACAATAGAAGTGGGTAAACCAAAATGAACCCATACATTATGAAAGAACAACTTTGCTGTTTGTTTAGCTGTAACCTGCTTGTTACATGGTATCAAAATACACATTTAACTAAACCTATCCACAACAACATACAAATAATCATGACCTTTACTAGACTTTGGCAATCACCCAATAAAATCCATGGAACACTTTCCCAAGGACGAGAAGGAATTGGGAGTGGAGTGTACAAGCCTAATTTTCTATTATTGGGCTCACTTGTAGCACACATAGTACACCCTTTGATATATCTAGAAATTGTCTCATGCATTCTTGGCCAATAACAGAACCTTTGCAATTGTGCAACTGTTTTACTTACACCAAAATGACCTGATATAAGAGAAGTATGTGCTTCTCGAATTATGTCAACTCTTTTAGTTTGTGGAATGCATAACTTTCCCAAATGATATAAGAGTTGGTCCTTTACATAATAATCCAATTCTTCTACTTGCTTGCCATGACTTAAAGTTGCATATACATCTTTAAAATCTACATCTTGAGCATATTGCTCAATGTAACTTTCGTGCATTACTGAGTTATGCTTAAGTATATTAGATGAATTTATGATTGGTCTTGATAACATGTCTGCAACCTTATTGTGTATGCCCTTCTTATGTCTGATCAGAAGATGAAATTGCTGTAGAAAAGACATCCACCTATAATGTCTTGATTGCTACAATTTAGTTTGTGAGTGCAAATATTGAAGTGGTTGATGATCTGTATGTATGATAGTTTCTTTACACATTAGGTAATGTTTCCACTTTTTCACACTTTGTACTAATGCATACAATTCTTTATCATATGTGGGATAATTAACTACTGCAGAAGTAAATGTCTCAGAATGATAGCATATGGGTTTTCTGTGTTGCATCAACACTGCCCCCATGGCATAGTCACTGGCATTTGTCTCAATCTCAAATGGATGTTGAAGATCTGGCAATGCTAGTACTGGTGCCGTACTTATTTTCTCTTTTAAGGTGTTAAAGGCTTTTGCTATTTGCCTCCCCATTGAAGCACCTATTTCAATCCTGTTAAAGCATGTAATGGAGCTGCAATCAATGAGAAGTTAGCAATAAACTTTCTCCAGTATTGTGCTGTCCCTAGGAAACTCCTAACCTCTGTAGTAGATTTGGGTTTAGGCTAGTTTTGGGTTTAGGCCAGTTTACAATGACTTCAACCTTAGAGGGATCTATATTCAATTCACCACCCCCTACAATATAACCTAAATAATTTAAATATGTTATGCCAAATTCACATTTTGACAGTTTTACATAGAGACTTTCTCCTTTTAAAACATCTAAAGTCTGCTTTACATGCTTTCCATGGTATTCCCATGTATTACTAAAAACAAGAATGTCATCTAAATAAACAATTACAAAATCATCAATAAATGGTCTGAGTACATCATTCATAACTCTCATAAATGTAGCAGGAGCATTAGTTAAGCCAAAAGGCATAACCAACCATTCATAAAGTCCTTGCTTTGTCTTGAAAGCAGCCTTCCATGCATCCTGTTCTGCAACTCTAACTTGATGATAACCACTTCGCAAGTCTAACTTAGAAAGTAAACTGCTTCTTTTAATTTATCTAATAATTCATCAATATGAGGAAGAGGATAGCGATTCTTGATCTTTATTTTATTTAGTGCTCTATAATCAATGCACATTCTCCATGATCCATCTTTCTTTCTCACCAACACGATTGGAGATCCACATGATGATGTGCTTGATCATATAAAACCTTTATCAAGCACCTCCTGTACCTGCTTCTTTATCTCTGCATTCTCTAAAGCTGATAACCTACACATTCCAGTGTTAGGTAATGGAGCATCTTGCTGCAAATAAATATCATGCACTATTTCTCGCTTGGGTGGTAGACCTTTTGGTTCTTGAAATAGAACATCATACTCTAAAACAAATTTAACTAAATCAGCTTTCTGTTTAGAATCACAGCCTTCAAATGCATTGGATTTTTTAGGATCCTTTGTCTTTACAACCATTAGTAAAAACTGCTTACTTGAATTCACAATTCTTTTCATCTGTCTTGAATTTATGAGAGAATAGTTACCTTTGAGTTTATGAGCTCTTACAATATATTCTATTCCATATTTAGTGAGTTGATACTTATTCTTAGCTCTATAGAAAATAGCTTTCCTATCATACAAGTATGGACTTCCCAAAACAATACCACATATATCCAATGGAACTATATCTAACTCAACCTCACCTACAGATGTTGATCCAATAGCAAACCTAAGTTTACATTATCTCGTTACTTGTAGCTTTGTTTTTTCACACACCCAACCTAATGGATATGGCTTCTCATGAGATTTTGTTTGTAATCCCAACCTTTTTACAATTGTTTCAGAAATCAAATTTACTTGTGATCCACTATCAAACAAAGTATCAATCTTATTGTGCTTGGAAATCACTCTAATATGAAAAAGCTCGTTTCTTTCCCTTTCATTAATTTCATTATCAATAGATTGTGCAAAATTATTTGTGGATGCTTCAGAATCTTTACCTTTAATACCTATGGCTGTAACTATTGCTTCATCACCTGAATCTGATCCCAAGTCCTGCTGAATAGCAGCATCATTCTTTTTCTTCCTTCCACCAAACTTCTTAGGTATCCATTCTGGATGCAAAAGCCAACAGTGTACCTCATTGTGTCCTTCTTTCTTGCAATAAGTGCATGAATGTTTATCCTTCTGTACAGTGTTTTCTTTCCTCTCCTTCCATTTCAGTTTCTTCTTTTACTTACTCTTGCTTATAGAATATTTAGATGATCCCCTGACCTCTGGGTTTAAATTCTTACCTATAGCTTCTAGATGTGTAACTTGAACTGATACATGATCTAAGCTAGTGGGATTAAACATGAGAATAGTATGCTTCAAATAGTTATGAAGACCACCTATATACTTCAATAAAGTCTCAGGTGAATGTAATGATATACCTAGAGTTAAAGCTCTCTTTCTGAATTCCTAAGTATAACTTTGTACACTTTGACCTTTCAACTGATGAAGAGTTTTCCAACTCATCATTTCCTACTGCATGTAAGCTAAAGGATAGAATTTCTTTTTGATAGCATAAACAAATTCATTCCAAGTAGAAATGATTTTACCATGTTTTTGCAGATCAGCTTGTATCTTGCCTTCCCACCATACTAGTGCAGTTCCTCCAAGTCGAAGGCTAGGCAGCTAAATCTTCTTCCTTTCTCAATCAACGTTTTGTACCCTCCAATATACATCAATTTGTCTTATCCAATTATCTAGCTTTTCTGCATTAAGTTCTCCATCATAAATTAGCAAATCAAACTTCACATCTAATTTGATTAAGGAAGTTTTCTTCTTCTTCTTAGAAGAGCATGAGGATGATGAAGGTGATGATGGAGGAGATGATGGAAGAGGCATTTCCCCTTTCCCTTTGCCTTCTGGAGGGGCAACTAGAAAATGTTCCTCTACTCCTTTGTCTGGTTTGGGTGTTGAAGTGCTTTCACCTCGACCCTTCTTAAATTCCAGATACATCTCCTCCACCATAGCTCAGATTGTCATAAAACTTTCTATAAAATGAGATTCTGACCCAAATGGAGCTTCTTCGACCATTCTCCTCTGAGAATAGACTCTTCTAATCTTTGGATTAGCCTCAATAAGTTCTCCTTCTCCTAATCCAAGCTTTAATCTAGTTAGCATTCAAAATCCAACACAAGCTTGTCTAACCTTAACAAAACCAAATGCTCTGATACCACTTGATTTGAAAATGAGAGCTTAAATCAATATTAAGGTATTACAGACTCATGTGCAGGAATGCCTATATTACTTAGTGCAACGGATCAAAAATATTGCAAATAATGTAGACAATGAGTAGTTAGAAAACATAACAGACACACACATCAACACAAAAAATAATCAAGGAGTTCACCAGACTTCCTGGCTACGTCTCTTGGTCCAACTTTCAATGTTGAACCATATATTAAGTCTTTAAGAACATATTATTACAAGGGTGAGCTCAAAATAGAGTCTCAACCAACAGTGACATCAAAGAGGGATCTACTTGAAAACCTTGAGTCTAAGAGACTCTCCCTCTGTCCTATTCCTCTATTCAATCTGCCTCAATCTGACTGACTGACTGACTTTCTGTGGCTGTCTTCAACTTACCTCCTTCTGTGCTGCCATTGAATGGCTTTTAAGCCTATCGGCGTTGTCGGTTTGCATTCCTTTCTCGGGCTTTCTAGCTCCCGGCTGATTGTCCGTTCAAATCGCTATTGAGCATTAAACAATCATTGCAAAATGCTCTAAGGTATGGTGGCCACCTGTTTTCAAATGGGAAGACTGGCGTGGTGAAAAATACCAAAAAATTACTTCTTTGTTTACATAGAGAAATAAACAGGAAAAACTCTAAAACATAGGAATCAGATGACTATTATGCCTTGTCCATTATCGGCCCTTTGGCATCCCACACCGTAGATTTGTTCTCATCCGACGGTTCACATCCATCCCGTTCATCCAACCTTCTCGTGCATTCTGCACTGTTGATTTGCGACCATTTGATCTGACGGCTGATGTGCATTTTGGATGGCTTATGTGTGCAGAGATCACCTGCCCGAAAAGGTGGTTTTCTCTCTCCTTGCTACGTGCTACGTGTTGGTCAGTGTATGGGATCAGGCAAAGCCCGTCCAATACCACTTACCGCCTGAAGCCCGCCCGAAATACCATTTACCACGGATCCCAAATAACATGAAGTTGCATTCATAAATCCTTTCGAGTCTGTGTTTTATTGCTGTAGTGCCATATTCCATGTCTCCTTTGTATTTCAGTTTTATAATGGAAATACAACAATACATAGAAAAATCCTGACAAAACACTTTTATATCGAAACTCAAATTTTATAGAGCCACATCTATAATTCCTTTCAGGTCTTCCAATCGCCGATATCAGCGTATCGCATATCGCACAGTCGCGAGTCCATTGGTATTTCCCTTGTATCATTGTGATTCGATATTATCATCCCAGCCATTGATCTACGTGCTCGATCAATTGTCCACGCTGTGTCGCTGGATCGCGATCGCAATTTCCATAGGGTCGTCCCTGATACACTCCGTCGACTGCGATATCGCTGATCCCTCTGATGTGATCTGCTGATTTGATTTGGACTGTTGATTGGTCCAATCCAACGACTTTGATAAAACGATTACTCTATTTTATGCCAGTCTTCATGGTTTTTCTTCTGCGATAGTGTTTTCTGATAGCTTTAAAGACTTAGACTTAGAGGTTTTAGGATCCATTTTGGATCAATGTGTATTTTCATGTTTCACAAATTTCCTCAAATGATAATTGATATACATCACCTCTACTTATAAGATTAAGGAGATCAATCCACTCATCCCTAATTGTTCTAAGTAAGAGGGTTTTTAGTGTGTTGGATCCTAAATGATGTAGTTTTCCCCTCTTAACATTATACATGAACCTCTCTGTTAGATCTTCTACACTCTCATCTTCTCTTTGAATCATTCTAAAGTTTTTTTCTTTAAGATCATGATCTTAACATTTTTCTATAAATATCTTTTGCATATCATTCCATGATCTTATTGAATTAGTCCCTAAACTCATGAAATATTTAAGAGCTCTATCCTTCAAAGTTGCTAGAAACAATCTCAATTTTTGAGTTTTTAATAAGTAACCATAAGATCTACAAACAATCTCAAATTCAAAGAGAAAGGTTTCCGGATCCTCTGACCTTAGACCATGAAATTTTGGAAGGAAAGGAGGGATGTTCTTCATGTGCACAATTCCATGAGTATCTTGAATGGGAAATCCGATAATATCTTCCTCATTTTCATCATCACCATCAAATTCTTCTACATTCTTCACCATCCTTCTTCTACTTACAAAAGTGAATGGTGATATGGCTCTTACTGCACCATGTGATCAAATGAGGGGTGGGTTGGTGTTGGAGGATTTTTTGTTTTTTTGTTTTTGCAAAAATTAAAAAGAAATGAATGAACTAGGGAAGAAAACAATGCATACTTTGACACCTCCCCGACAACGACACCAAAAAGTGATGAGCCTAGGTATTGTGACAAGAATGTTGCAACTCCCAAGGCTACAGACTTTAATTATCAACCCAGGGTTCATACAAACTTAAGAGGTGTTGGCACTATATGTGCGGCATACAATGTCTCATTCCTTCGCTGTCATGATGTAATGGAGTGCATGTACTGAAGTCAAATCCTAAACTAATTGCAGAAAATGAAATGTTCGAAATGGAAACTTAACTTATTCCAAGAAATAAAGTACAAGGAAAGAGACGAAAATTCAATGCTTAACTGCCAAGAAACTATGCTTTGAAATAATGCTAAATTATTATGAAACAAATGCGAGTATCTAAGCATGGAAGTAAGAAGCATAAAACATCACTAATGTGCAAGTAAAGGGACTGAAATAAATATGTTTTTGTCTTGTCTTTTCATGCAAAATCAAGTATGCAAACTAATTTCCTTTGGTGATGTGGCAAGTGAATTTAAGGATGTTTAAGGTTGGATGGAAGGGTTAAGAGATGTTTGGATGGTGTGAGAGACCCTTGGGAGGCGTTTGGTGACTTAATAGAGGTTTTCCATCAATTTGGCCTCAAAACAGGCCGTTTTAGGAAAACCTACAGTATGTACTAGAAATCTACAGGATGATCTTGTAGGAATTGCAGGAAACCTATAGGATACAACGGAGAGGAAAATGTGAGGTTTTGGAGGTGATGGGAGGCTTAGGGAAGGTGTGTGATGAGTGGAATGGAGTGGGAAAATTCCTAGGATCACTCATAACTCAAAACCAAAGTTGGGAGATGGATGGATTCGCTCAAAACGCTTGGAGAAGTTTCCTTGTGAAATGATGAAATTGGTGAGGGTTTAATGACCAAGAAAATCAAATCAAAATTGGATGGGACATATTCTGTTATTAACTAGGATATATTAGGTCCATATTACAAGTGGAATCACTCAAAAATACCTCTGTTAACCCATGCAAAAAAAACAAAAAACATTACTAGTCGAAAATCTAGAAATTTGAGAACTAGTGAGCTAGTAACTCTAAGAAATGCCTAACCAAATCAAGTGAAAATGAAATGGGGTAATTTTTGTTATGAACTAGAATGTTTCTTTGATCTAATGCAAGTGGAATCAATTTTATTGAAGCTCGTTAGGATGCTCTAAAAAATAGCATAAATTTATTGTTCTTTGCTGAAAAGGAGGTCAAACAATCTAGATTTGGGAATAAGAAGACTAATCTGAGCAACTCAATGATTCCTATGAAATTCCAAAGCTTTTCCAAGGATGAAATAATGCTTGTGATCCTAAAAAATACTTACATCAATGTTGGGCATGGAATCCCCCCAAGGCATGTTTTGGGGCTTAAAGCCCAAGTTTTGACCAATATTGTTGTAAAGTTTTCGCGAATTGTGGACGCGAAGCACGAAATGTATACTAGAGTCACAGGGTTGTCCGCCCTAGTCTTGTAATGTAATGTTAGCCTACCCATGGTCCGCAGACCATGGGATTGTATAAATAGAGTGAGGCTCTAAGTGTAAAAGAGAACTAACAAAGGAAGTAGTAGCAAAGAGGAAGAGTCTAAGTGTCTAAGTGTGTCTTGGGTCATAGAGTAGGAGAGGGCTCTGCAGCTAAGTGCACAGAAGCCTACCAGTCTGTAGCTGAGTGCACAGAGCCCTATAGTTGAGTGTGCATGGTGGAGTTGAGTGTGTAACCGAAGAAGAGATTAATAAAGAAAGGTTTTGTTACGAATTTGTGTATATGTTCTTGGATTAATGCATGGTTAAT